>PVKA01032898.1:0-24891 GCA_004027165.1 Ctenomys sociabilis | reverse complement strand
AATACACACTTGAAAGAACAAGATGAAGGATATTCGACCCTGGCTGTTAAATTGCACATTGCCGTTTTCGATGAAGTTGCTCGTATTACAGATATTAGCATATAGACATGGTCAAAGTACAGCTGTTGAACATTAAGTGCTCCTTTGAAAAGCAGGAGAAGTCAGCAGTGCAATCATCTCTGCTGTCCTATGTATAATAGGTAAGTGGATGCAACTAGAGGTTATACTCTTAAGTGAAATAATCAGACCCACAGAGGTAAACATCATGTCTCCCTAGGGTAAGAACCTGAAAGAACAAATAAAATGTGAAACATACGACAGATATAGTAACACAGAAAGAAACTGATCATAATATTTGTTTTATATAGTTGTCTGTTGTGCAGGGCTTCCATGTAGATCCCGAGGGCATTTGACTGACCTTGTCAGATACAAAAGTTGCATTTCTTGTTATATAGGTCTTGCTTTATCTTGGTTTTAAGCATCCAGCAGAAAAGTATAAAAACAAGGTATAAAAAGTAAAGCCATATTGATAGGCTGAGCTGTAAAAGGCTCCAGTCAACAACTTCTGACATTGGTAATCATGCAGATAATCCTACTATTACGGAGAACTGGACTATATTGGATTACTTTGCTGAATTTATACATCTACACTATTTGAATGACAGCGGGATACCTATCTCTGACAGAAGTAAACAAAAAGGACATATAAATGAAGGACCATTTTGTAGTGAAACAAATATATATATGTATATACAAAATAGTGAGAATAGATATACAGCTACTTTCTCTTAGTTTAATGAGAAAAAAGATTTATACTAATAGTGTTTAGACAAGACATCATATCTGCATCTTGTACTATGAATACTACAAAGACAACAATATGTGATGTATTAATTATTGAAACTGTCCTACTAACCTGTTTTGAAACTATCTCAACGCTATTTCTTTCTCAATAAAATTAATATAAAAATACAAAAGAAGCTGGGCGTGGTGGCGCATGCCTGTAATCCCAGCACTCGGGAGGCAGAGGCAGGAGGATTGTTGGTGAGTTCGAGACCAGTCTGAGCTAAAAAGTGAGCTTAGGCCAGTCTGAACTGCAGTGAGACCCTGTCTCAAAAAAGACAAAAAAAAAAAAAAAAAAAAATACAAAAGAAAATACTTTTGTATTTTAAAAAGTAAAATAAATACTTGTCTACACCTGTATTTGGTGCACATATATTTAAGACTGTTATTTCTGTATCTTAAAATTTTCCCTTAACAAATATGTAGTGCACAGAGACTGGGGTTCAATCCCTGGCATGCCATGCCAGCCCCTCCCCCAGAGTGTGCTAAAACAGTGACTGAGACTGGGTGTGGTGGAGCACGCCTGTAATTCCAGTGCCTCAGTGTTTGGGAAGCTGAGAACAGGTGGGTTACTGAGTCCAATCTATGTAGGGAGACCCTGTAGACCCTGTACTAAATATTAAAAAAATAAAATAAAATCCAAATAGCGGCCACCCATGAAACAAACTCTCTCCAGGCTGGAACTACTGAATTTCTAGATACCTGTGATGCTAACACAGGTACACACGCGTGTGAAAGTTCAGTGAGGTAGACGCTTTAGATTGTGCACTTAGCTTGCTTTACTAAATATAAGCTCTATCTTAATTTTATTGGTTTTTTTTTTTTTGTCTTTTTTTTTTTTTTGAGACAGGGTCTCGCTATGCAGTTCAGGCTGGCTTTAAGCTCACTTTGTAGCTCAGGCTGGTCTCGAACTCACAACAATCCTCCTGCCTCAGCCTCCCGAGTGCTGGGATTACAGGCATGCGCCACCACGCCCGGCTATCTTAATTTTAAAATCCTCTCAAGATGTACATGTAGAGTATTTAATGAGGCCTGTGGAGGCAGCTCAGTGGTGGAGTGCTTGCCTACCTTGCTCAGGACCATCGGTTTGATCCCCATTACTGTAAAAAGCAAGTCCTTGAATCTGTGTCTGGCAGATAAGCGGACAAGGTAGGTCTGTGTTTTTAACCTTGTCTGAAAACGAACAAACCGACAGAATAGCGCTAGTATATTGAATGGACCAAAGGAGCGGAGCCTCTGTATGAGTAAGACCTGTTTGAGAGCAGTCTTGACAGCCCGGAAAATTACGGTCTGCACAGTCATGTGTGTTTCACACTGACTGTGCTAATTATAACCATTTCTTATGCGCTCATCACATCAGACTTTCCGACCACTGCCCATGGAGCCTCCCCGTCTCCGGACAGGAGACACTAATGCGAAGGGCTCTGAGCTACTCAGAGCTGCGCTGCTCATTTTGCAGTGCTTGTAGGGTGAGACCCTTTCAGGCACTGCCATATTACTGTGGCTCAACCATGGCAGTGCAAACTCACTGTGGTCCGGAGGCCTCTTTAGCTGATGATAATCTTAACTGAAAGTGATGGCTCTGAGTCCCAGCCCCCTTGGAGCCTGGGAAGGTGGGCAAACTGTGAAGTCCAAAGTCTCACAGTGTAGATGCACACCATTCTGCACCCACCATTTTTCTTGCACCATCCAGCTTAATCCATTGTGACCTTATTTGGGACACAGTTAAGTAAGTACAGTGTCCCTCTCTTACAGATAGAGATGATTATGACTCAAAAATAGTAAGTGATTTGCCCAGGGTTACACAGCTAGAAAGAGGCAAGGCTAAGACTTGAATCTAGAATTGTGAGTCTTGCAAGCAAGGGCTTGAGTCACCCAAATCCTAAACCCCTTTCCTTAGTTCTCTGAGGACAATCCCACTTTCTCTCCAACAAGCCTCTATCCTGGAATAGATGGGCAATTCACAAGTGTCTCATGGGACAAAGAGGGGTGTGGGTGCCCTGTCCTCTTCCTGGATGGAAGAACTTCTCCTTCTGTTGTTCAGTGAATTACAGACCTCTCAACTCAGGGGGCTCCCCACAAGGGAGCTTTCTATAAGGGACAATTAACTTCCCCAAAGAAAGGACTTGCAGGGGTCAGGGAAGATAGCTCAGTAGAATAAGTGCTTGCCTGGCAAGCACAAGGGCCTGAGTTCAATCCCCAGTACCTCAAAAAAAAAAGAAAGGACTTGCAAACACCAGTACAGCAGCTCAGGGCAAAACAGCTGAAAACGGTGGCCTTCCACTAACTGGCAGAAAGACGGGAAGGTGACTCCCGCCTCACCTGTGGAACAAAGTACATTAGGGGAATTAGCACACGCTCATGGGTGGTAAGACTCCAGAGTCCGAAAATGAAAATTCTCCCCAATCTACGGATTCACAGCAATCCCAATACATTCCCATCAGGTATTATTTTTTTCTGTAAACTTTGGCAAGATTATTTTGAACTTGTATGGAAGTGCAAATTAATCAAGACAATCCTGAAAAAAGACTAGGTCAGGATTGAAGAAGTTGGCTTTCTGTACTATAAGTACATGAAATAATCAACAAGAAAATATGTTGTGACATTCTTTATCTCTTGTGATCATTTTTTTGGTCTGGAGTTTACATAATTTGAAAACAGAATCGCTACCCCTGCTTGTTCTATGATCCTGTTGCGTGAAGTATTGTTTTCCATACTTTGAGTTCCAGTCTATGAATTACGTTTGAGTTAAATGTATTTGTTGTTTATAAATTTTTGAAAGTTTTAAATTTTTTTAATGAAAGTGAAAAATAGCATTAAAACAAAGAAACCTACAAGTGATACTGATTTTCACTTAACGAAATAATATGAATTTTACAGTATTTGTTGTAACGCATAGTGTTGTCTTTCAACTAGTGATTCGTATCACCAGATATGTGCATACAAAATTAGAAGAAGCAACAGAAAAAGAGATAAACATATCAGAAATTAAGAAGAGAAAAAGGACAATTGAAAAGAAGGAAACAGCAAACAGCTACACTCTCTTTCTTTACTGATAAGAGACATATGGTATAATAATGCCTGTAAGTATTATATCATGTATGCACCTTCTATGATACCAAAACATTACAAAAACAGTTTGCAATGTATTAATTTATCAAATCCATCTTGTCAAGGTATCTTAAAACTGTCTCAGTGATATTTGTACTTCAATAAAACAAAAATTTTTTTAAAAAATGAAAAGTGACACTCAATCTGGTATTTCTAGATAGTAGTTTGATATTTTAAATAAAAATGAGAATTTATAAGCATAAAAAAGAAGGAAACAAAAATATGAAGCATGAACTGCTTCTTTTCCTAGACCAGCAGAAATCCCAGTACAGTGGTCCAACCCATGCTGTTACATGATAGATGCATCTCTTTCCCTCACTCTCTTCTCATCGTCAACTTGGTAATTCGTTTTAGACAGGTTCCTTCCCTTCTCCCAGTGTGTACAGTACCCTTCAGATCTTATTTTCTTTATGGAGTTCTCACACTAAGGAGCCAATGTGGTGTTTACACAGAATTAGAGAAAACACTCCTACAACTCATTTGGACTGAGAAGATTCCTAGAAGGACAAAACTAATTCTGTGCAATAAAGACAAGGCGGCGACCATCACTTAAAATTATGCTTTGAAATTATAATACAAAGTTTCTGTGATAAAACCAGCCCAACTCTTGATTTTCTATCATCTTGTTTACTGAACTTTTGTGTAATTTCTGATTATTATTTTATTCTCTTTAAAAAATTAGAATGCTGTTAGGAGCCTCCCACCCCCGGACTTGAGGATCACTTGAAGAGACAAGAAAATGATGCCATAACTAAGACACATTCGGTCCCCTTATCTCTGACAAAGGGGCTGCATATGTTCACTGGAAGGAGAGCCTCTTTAATAAGTGATGCTCAGAAAACTGTCTTTCCACACGCTAGAGACTAGAACTTGACCCGTGTCTACCTCTATGCACTGAACTACAAGCAAAATGATCAAAGACCTAAATATTAAAACAGAAAGACTGAATCTTCTAGAAGAGAGAATGCGTACAATACATGAAGACACAGGTTGTAGGCCAAAACTTTACCAAAACCTAATTATAAGGAAAGTACTACAGAGAATCAACAACCGGTATTTCATTTTTTTTAAATTCTTTTTGTGGGATTGGGGATTGAACTCAGGCCCTTTCACTTGGCAGGGCAGCACTTATTCCCCTGAGCCATCTCCCTGGTCCTAAATTTAAATATCTTGAATGGAGAATGATGTTGAACATTTTTCATATATTCACTTGCCATTTGTATTTGTTCCTCTGAGAAATGTATATTCATCTCAGATGCCCATTTTTGGACTGGGTCTTTGAACTTGGGAGGCCTCATTTTAAAAAATTCTTTACATGTTCTAGACAGAAGAACTTTGTCACAGGGGGAGTCAGTTATATTTTTTTTTTCCCAGTTTGTGAGTTTTCTTTTTATTTTGTTGATTTTCTATGAAGCGCAGAAAGTTTTCCAAGAGATGAAATCCAAGTTGCTGATTCTTTGAAGGATTTCCCATGCAGTTTGTTTTTTGTTCATGAACTCTCTACCTGCTCCTATGTATTTAGGTTTAGTATTTCTGTCTTAACATTTAAATATTTGATCCATTTGGACTGTAGCTTTGCTTGTGGTGATAGGCACGGGTGTAGGTTTAGGCTTCAGCATGTGGAAAGCCAATTTTTCCAGCACCATTCACCAAAGAGGCTATCATTCTTCCGGTGAGCCTGCTTGGCCCCTTTATCAAAGATAAGGTGGCTCAGTGCATTTTATTTTATTTATTTATTTACTGATTTGTCTTTTTTGAGACAGGGCTCACCATGCAGTTCAGGCTGGCCTTAAGCTCACTTTGTAGCTCAGGCTGGTCTCAAACTCACAACAATCCTCCTGCCTCAGCCTCCCAAGTTCTGGGATGACAGGCCTGCGCCACCACGCCTGGCTTAAAATTAACATGATATTTTTTTTTTTCTCCAGAACCAGGAATTGAACTCAGGCCTTTGCGCTTGCCAGGCATGTGCTTATTCTACTGAGCCATCTCCCCAGCCCAACTCAGTGCATTTTAAGTTGTGTCTGCGTCTTCTAATCTGTTGCTGATCCCCCAGTCTGTCTCTATGCCAGTACCATACTTACTGTATCACTGTAGGTTTATAGTATAATTTTGATACCTCTGCCTTTGCTTTGCTTCCTGGGATTCCTTTTGCTATTCTGGCTGTCTTCTCATTCTAAATGAATTTGAGGAAAGTTTTCTCTAACTCTGTGAGGATTAGTAATGGTATTTTAATCAGGATTTGCATTGAAGCTGTATAAAAATTTTGGGAGTATGGCAATTTTCACAATGTTGGTTCTTCCTATCCAGGAGCATGGCATATTTTTTCCTTTTTCTCAAATCCTCCTCAATCTCTTTTCTCAGCATACCATAGGTATTTCATTTTGGGGGAGTTATAATGAAAGGTGTGCTTTTCCTAATTTTTCAGTACGTTCATTATTTGTGTACAAAAATGCTACAGAGGGGCCAAGGAGATGTCTCAGTGGAATAAGCCCTTCCCTGACAAGTGCAAAGGCATGAGTTCAATTCCCCAGTTCTGCCAGAAAAAAAAAAAAAAATGCTGCTGATTTTTGTGCGTTGACTTGTATGCTGCTACATTGAGGAACCTGGTGATCAAATCTAGAGGGCATTTGGTGTGGTTTTGGGGGTCACACATTTAGAGGGTTATTTCATGTACAAATAATGATAATTTCACTTCTTTTGCAATCCTTATTCCTTCTATTTCGCTCTCTTATCTTCGTTCTCTGACTGATGTCTCTAGAACTATATTGAAGAGGACTTGGGACAGTGACCATCCTGTCTTGTTCCTGATTTTAAAATGAAGGCCTTTAGTTTTTGCCCATTTAGTATGATGCTGGCTGTTGGTTTGTCACAGATGGCTTTTACCAGATGAGATGTAGACCACAGGTTGAGGTGTAGACCATCTATTCTCACTTTCTGTAGGTTTCTTTTTATTATGAATGAGTGTTGGACTTTGTCAAAAGCTTTTTCTACATCTCTTGAGATGATCATGTGGTTTTTGTTCTTTGTTCTATTAATGTGGTGGATTTGCATATGTTGAACCTTCCCTCATTCCTGGAATGTGTCCCACTTTTTTCATGTTGTATATTCTCAGTGAAATGATGCATTTTCTTTGATAGTATTTTTTCTAATTTTATTTTATTTCGAAGAGTATGGGCCAGAGAGATGGCTCAGTGAAATAAGCATTTCCCTGGCAAGTGCAAAGGCCTGAGTTCAATCCCCAGTTCCGCAAAAAAAAAAAAAAAAAGGTCGAAGAGTAAAAACAGAAGCAAGACCAAATAGAAAAAAGACAGAAACAGAGTAACATACAACAATACATACGTTATAGATTTTCAAAGTAGGAATAGGTAATTAACAATAGTTGTAATGTTATTTATTTTTATCATCAAATCTACTGCTCAGATTAACAGATATAGTTATGGGAGATTGGGAAGATAATTGAATATTGGTGCTTGCTTTCAAGAAATCTTAATTTTCCTGGTCTTATTTTATTTTAGAGAGAGCCTAACAATTGATAATTAGAAAAATGTATATGTTTAGAAGACCAAGATGAGTGGTATTCAACCTTGCATTTTGTATTATATATTGCTATCCTCAATATAGTTGCTCAGATCACAAGGCATCAGCATGGAATGTTTGCTAGTATTTTATTGAGGATTTTTGCATCTATATTCATGAGAGAGATTGGCCTGTAGTTCTCTTTTTTTAATTGGATCTTTCTCTGGTTTAGGAGTGAGAGTAATAGTTTCCTCTAGGAATGAGTTTGGGAGGATTTCTTCCCTTTCAATGTCTTTCCTTGTTCTTTTTGTGTGTGTGTTTATGACAGAGTCTGCAGGGTCTCACTACACAGACTGGACTCATAGCGATTCTCCTGTTTTCAGCCATCCAAAAGCTGGGATAACAGGTGCATGCTGCCACGCCCGGTTTCAATCGCCGACTCAGCATACTCCAGGGCCCAGGTTGGCATGGCATGCTGCGGATTGAACCCCAGCTGCTGTGCCCTTTCAATTTCACTGAAGACTTTGAGAAAAGTTGGCATTAAATCTCTAAATGTCTTATAGAATTGTTCTGTGAATGCATCAGGGCCTGGGCTTTTCTTTGTTGGTAGTTTTTTTTTTTTTTTTTTTTTTCTTTTTTGGCAGAACAGGGGATTGAATTTAGGCCCTTGCACTTACCAGGCAAGTGCTTATTCTACTGAGCTATCTCCTCAGCCCCTGCTGGTGGTTTCTTTTTTCTTTGTTTCTTTTCTTTTCTTTTCTTTTCTTTTCTTTTATTTTATTTTATTTGCAGAACTGGGGATTGAACTCAGGCCCTTATGCTTGCCAGGGAAGTGCTTATTCTACTGAGCCATCTCCCCGGTCCAGTGGTTTCTTTTAAATTACATATTCAATTTTGTTTTTCACTACTGGTTTATTCAGAATTTGTATATCTTCTTGATTCAGCTTTGACATTTTACATGTATCTATAAAAGGGTCCATTTCCTCTGTGTTTTCCATCCTGTGAGAGTAAAGATTTTGGAAGTAGGTATTGATGATCTTCTGAACTTCTCTAGAGTGTGTAGTGACTTTGTCCTTTTCATTGTTTATGGCATGCATTTGGGGTTTTTCCTTTCCTTTTTTGATTAGGTTGGCTTGGGGTTTATCAATTTTATTTATTCTTTCAAACAACCAACTCTTTGATTCATTTATACTTCATATTGTTTTCTTTGTCTACAGTGCATTAATTTCTGCTCTAATCTTTATAATTTCCTGCCTTCTTTGGATGTCAGGCTTGACTTGCTCTTCCTTTTCCAGGAGTTTGAGGTGTAGCATAAGATTGTTTGTTTGGGTTTGTTCTGTTTTGCTAATGTGTGAATTTACCACTATAAATTTTCCTCTTTAGACAGCTTTCATTGCATCTCACAGGTTTTGGTAGGTTGTATCTGCATTATTGTTTGATTGTCAATATTTTTTAATTTGTTTTTTAAACATTAATTTTACTGAGAAAGAAATAGCAATGAGACAGTTTCAAAACAGATTAGTAGGACATTTACAATAATTTATACATTGTATATTGTTGTCTTCATAGTAGTTTTTCATAGTACAAGATGCAGACACGATATCTTGTCTACACACTAATATATATATTTTTTTCACTACAAAATGGTCCTTTATTTATATCCCCCTTTTTTGTTTAGTTTTGTCAGAGATGGATGATCCATTGCCATTCAAATATTGTAGGTGTGTGAATTCAGCAAAATAATCCAATGTTGTTCAGTAGTCCATAATAGTAGTGGGTTATCCATAGAACTGGCAATGTCAGAATAATTTGTTCTTTAATTTCATCTATGACCCACTGATTATTCAGGAGGTTTCTATTTAATTTGCATGTGGTTATAGTGTTTTTGTAGTTTCTTTTGTTAATAGTTTCCAGTTTTAGTGCACTGTGGTCAGATGCTATGCAGGTAATAATTTCTTTTTGTTTTGTTTTGTTTTGTTTTGTTTTTTTGTATTTGTAGGGAAGGATCTATAGGATGTTCAGAGTTTCACTATTAGATTGGACTTGCTGTGATCCGCCTGTTTACAGCCTCCCAAGAGCTGGGATTACAGGCATGTGTCACCACACCTAGTCTCAATTGCAGTCTCAGAGTGTTTCGAGGGTGGGCCCAGCATGCCTGGGGATCGATCTCCCGCCCCTGCTTCTGTTTGCAGGTGCTTTAATCCTCTGAGCTTATTGGCCAACCCTTGCATGGAATGATGTCAATTCCTTTGCATTTACTGAAGAATGCTTGTGTGGAAGTACATGGTCTATTTTGGGAAATGTGCCATGTGCAGCTGAGAAGAATGTGCATCGTATTGTTGCTGGGTGTAACCCTCTGTAAAGGTCTACCAAGTCACTTTCTTCTCGAGTTTTGTTTAGTTCTGTTGTTTCTTTTCTGATTTGTTGCCTAGCTGATCTTTCTCTTCATTATCTCTTCCTCTTGCAGTTTTCCCTTAACAAGAATGTAGTGACCTTCTTTATCTCTTTGAATGATTTTTGGTTTGAAGTTGATATTGTCAGCAATCAGGATAGCTACCTCTGTTTTTTATTCTGTGTTCCTTTTGAAGGAAGTATTACTTCTTTTGGTTCCTTTGCCTTTCAGTCTGTGAATTTCGTTTTGAGTTGAATGTGTTTCTTGTGTGCAGCATATTGTTGGATTTTATTTCTTAATCCATTCAACTATTTCTTTTTATTGGTGTATTCAATCCATTCTTTTTTATTGGTGAATTGAAGCCATTTACATTGATGGTTATAGCTGATATGTATTGGCTTATCTTTGCCACATTATCTTCTTGCTATGGGTTCCATACTATTTCCATCTCTTCAATTAATTGCTCTGCTTTTGTGGTTCCTTTCTTTTGTTCTTGAAGCTGTGATTACTTCTGTCTCTTTCTAGAATATCTGTCAGTACTCTTTTTTCAAAAAAAAATTTAATATATTTCATACAGGGTCTACAGAATCTCACTACACAGTTTTAACTCATAGTGAGCCTCCTGTTTTTAGCCTCACAAGCACTGGGATTACAAGTATGTGCCACCACGCCCACTCTCATTATCTGTCTCAGCATGCCCTGGGGGCAGGACCAGCGTGGCCTGGTGGGGATTGAACCCTGGTCACTGAGCCTGCCTAAGCAAGCACTTTAGTGCATTGAGCTATCTGGCCAGCCCTGTCAGTACTCCTTGTAGGGTTGGTTTGATGGTCATTAGTTTCTTTAATTGTTCTTTGTTATGGAAGGATCTTATCTCTCCCTTAATTTGATAGTTTTGCAGGGTACATCAATCTGAGTTGCCAGCTGTTCCTTTTCTTTCTGGACTTCAAATATCTCAGTAAAAGCTCCTCTTGATTTGTTGTTTTATGTTGAGAAATCTGCAGTGATTCTGGTGAGATTTCCATTATAAGTGATTTTTTTCTCTCTAACAGCTTTTAACTTTCCATTCCCTTGCTCACTTTATGGGATCTTGATTATTATCTGAAGCACAAGGCTCACCAGGTGCTTTAGTGGTCCTCTAGACAAGGGTGGGGCTCAGCTAATCTCCAGCAAGGTGGGGGGCCAGGAGAGGCCCACCAGCTCCCCATAGCAGTTTTCTGAGTGAGGATGGGAAGCTGGGACTCATAAAGACTCTGGCTAGTGTGTGTGTGTGTGTGTGTGTGTGTGTGTGTGTGTGTGTGTGTAAGTGGAAGGCTTAGCCTGCCAAGTTTCCCCATGTCTTCACAGTGAGGATGAACAGCTGGGGTTCAGGAACTCTGGCAAGCAGTAGTTTTAAACTATATCTTTGAAACAATTGACTGATATTGGGTTATCTGGAATTTTTATATCTTTTTAAAACAATGTACTTGGTACAAGGTCTCACTATGCAGCTCGGACTTGTAGTGATCTTCCTCTTCTTCGCCTCCCCAGTGCTGGGGTTACAGGCATGTGCCACCACACCCGGAACTGGTGGTTACTCAGCGTGCCTGGGGGTGGGGCGGGCACGACATGTGGTGCCAGGGATCGAACCCTGGTCCCTGCACTTGCCGAATCGGGCATTTAGCTCACTTAGCTATCTTGCTAGCCATTTTTAATAACGTTTTTATTCAGCTTTAATAATTCATATGTATGGAGAAATCTGTCCATTTGTTATGCATTCTTCACCTTATTAGAGCATGGATTCTCAAAGTAAGTTTGAATGATCTTCAGAATTCCTGAAATATCCATTGTACTTTTGTGCATTTCATTTCTAACTGTGTGGATTTTAGTCTCCCCACCTTTTGATAAGGTTGGCTAACAGTTTGTCTACTTTATTTAATCTTTTAAAAAGTGACCTCTTTGATTCACCAATTCTTTGTTTCTAAGTCTCCATTGTATTAATTTCTGATTTTCATAATTACATCCCCTTTTATGTTTTATTAGTTCTGCTGCTACTATTTGAAAAAGTTAAGCTGGTTGGCTTTTGATTTTCTCTCCCACAGTGCCCCCTGGATTTGCCTTGGGCAAGTTAGAGATCTGAGGTTACAGCTCTCGTGTTTTCTCATTTCCTATTATTAATTTGTTTTCTGCACTGATGCTTGTAAATTGCTAATCAATTTACTATATTTCTAGTATTGAGATCTCTGAATCTTGAGTAAAGAATTAGGCTGTGAATAGATGAATGGAGGAGGGGTCATGCTGAAGTCGCTTAGGGAAAATCATCTAAAAACAGGCCTTTGGAAGAAAGGGAGGGACATACATCCTGATATCAAAATCAATCTCAAATAAAAGACTTATAGGTTAAACAAAACATAGACATAAGACTTTATAAAATGATGAAGCAGCCCACAGGGCTGCCTGTGGGAACTCCACCTGCACACAGAACAGGAAGTACCATTCTGAGAAGTCCCCAGAACAGCAGATGGACTCCATTAGTGTGGCAAATCTGAACCACTCAGGATAAAATTTGAGGTGTAAAGCCCCTTCCCTACTTTGCCTTCCTCCAAAAAGAATATGTATCCTGGCAACAAGTTTCTCTGGCACACTGGAGAAAGGGATTTGGGCACTGCTTCTTCCCCTATGGGAGACCTTTGTTTCCCGAATCGACAGGGTCTCACTACACAGATCAGACTCATAGTGATCCTCCTGTTTCCAGCCTCCAAGCACTGGGATTACAGGCGCATGCTACCACACACAGGCTCAGTTGTTCACCCACTGTGCCTTCGGCACGGGGCCAGCTTGGCCCCTGTGTCTGCCTAAGCAGGCACTTTAACCTGCTGAGCTATCTAGCTGACCCTTGTTTCCCTTCCTTTTCTTTTATCTTTTTGTCATCTGTAATAGCACCAACTGGAGTCCACTGACAACAATATTAAGGACCACAGAGGCAGCAGTGAAGGTAGTGAGTACAAAAGGACCACCCCTTTGCCCCGCTTCCACCATTGTGAGGGAGAGGGATGCAGAACTTAAGCAACCTTAAGCCAAGCCTGGAACAAATGGGAAGCCAGTACTCCTCCTGCCCTCCTCCCAGATGTCCAATAAAAGAAAGAGATGCACTAGCAGGAGTGGAACAGATGAGGCTGCGCAAAGGCCAGGAGGCACTGGCTGTACGTGGAACTGGAAACAGCCTTGAGATTGCTCTTTCTGAGGGCACCAGAGCAACCGGAAGAGTGACACAGACACAAGTAGGGAAAGGCAACATGGGTGGGCCATGAAAAAAAACAGAAAATTGCTGGCTGCTGACTTTGGCTCAAACCCTCACATCCAGAGGCCACAATCAGCCCTACATACAACACTAACCCTACTGCAGACTTGTCAGGGTTACTCAGCCTCTGACATGGACACTATGACAGAACCGAAGTAACCAGAAGAATTTTATTGTTTTGTTGTTTGTGTCATGACTTGAAGTTTGGCAAGTGGAACAATATGATATAGGACACATATTTTAAAAGATTATTTGTAATGCTTACCCAGTGAATCATATACAAAAAAGGAGTGCAAGAAATCTGTCCACACACTAAAGAACAAACAATCCAGCTGAGGGCACAGACCCTACAATAATGTCCTGCATGTGTCCAGCTAAAGATCTATAGCTAATAACAATGGGATCCTAGAACTCATGACAATATCTCCTGTAGTCCTGTTTCACAAATATGCATTGGGAAGGCCCAAAGGTCAGTGGTGGAATCTAGAAAGTTTGTACCAGCAGGAATAAGGATCTGTGCTAGCAGGCTGAGGGATCTGCACTGGAGCCAGAAAGCAATGGTCAAAGTAAGAGCTGGAGCTCCCCCCCCGAAAAGTATCCCAGCCATCCTCAATGACAGTGAGGTCCCAAGCTCCCCCAGTGATGAGGAAAGCTAGAAAAGCCAACGTAACAAGCTTCTTCAGGAGACTGAGCAATGAACCATCTTGCCCTCCAGAGCCAGGAAACAATACTCAAAGTACGGGTCAGAGCTCCCTGAGGTGAACTTCAGCTGTCCTTAGTGCCAATGCGGTCATGAGCTCCTCCTCTGGTGAGAACAACCACGTGCACCAGGAAACCCAGCTTGGCAAGGTCTCACAGGAGGGTAACCCAAGAGAGCCAGCAGCTCCCAACTGCTCCAGCAGCTTCTCCAAACAGCTTCCCTGACAGTGGACCAGTAGCTTCTCTTGTCCTGCCTTCATGCTGCTGGCGACAATCCTACAACAAGCACCATGCAGGCGCATTTCAGCTGTGTGCAACAAGCTGACTGCCAGCTGGCAATCCGTCACAGTTCGTTTCTCTGTTTTCCTTTTGTCTTCTTTCCGTCATTCCTCAATGGTATTTCCTGGTTTTTTTTCTTTTTGATATTTTTATGTGAGTGAACATTGTATCTAATCTTCATGGCTCATTTTAACATTTTTGTTTTCTCCTTCATTCTTACTCTCTTGTTTTTCTCTTCAGCTTCTCAAATATGGGATGACCATCCTTTGATATTCAGCCTTATACTATATTTCTCTGCACTTATCTCTTTATTTTTTCCTATTCCCTAAAATATCCCCTACAAGGTAAAATCACTCTATGTATGGGAAACTCACAGCATATGTTTCTGGATATATATATATATATATATATATATATATATATATATATATACTCAAAAGACCTTATTGGATGAATATAACACAACATCCTTCAACATTTAACTCTGAGCATATTTAGGATGAGAAACAATTTTTGTCATTCAAGTCTACAAAATGAAATAGGCTCGTGAAGAACTGAAGTACAGACAAAAGGTGGCAAGAAGCAAAGCTTAAATATTAAGCAACTAAAGCAATAGAAGTAAAATCATAACATGGTGTGCCTGGATTTTAAATACCAAGTCTCATTTTTTTAAGAAATGAATATATGGTTTGTAACACAACACCTTCAAGAATTTGTCATGAGGAAAAAATAGATATTTAAAACCTGCCGTTTCCCAATTCTTTTGCCTTTATACTATTACTTCTCAGTTTTTGTGTAGATCTTGCTGCCATCATTAAAGGATCAAATGAACAGTCACCACAGTTTTCCAACTGTTAGGCTGTGCTTCGTGCTATTATTGCTAATTATACTACTTTAGAAGAGTTCATACTTGTTGCAATCAGTTATTCTCTGTTGTATGAGAACACTGTTATTATCTGGGATCTAAGAGATAAAATGATCCACTGAAATTATATGCAGCCAAATGGATCAAAGTGAGAACAAAATATTGTATCTAGAAGACATGATTGTGGATAGCAAGAAAAAGTAAAGGTTTATTAAAAATAGCAAGGGGCCATGAAAAAATCCAAAAGCTACAAAGAACATAAGATTGATGAAGATCAATGCAAAAGCAGAAACCAGCACAAATGACATTTAAAAAAAAAAACCTGTCTATGGATACACAGGCAGAAAACTTCCCACGCATGGAAAAATAATTTCCCATAGATAAGTGAAGTATACAAAACTCATTAGCCATGAACAAAATAAATCTTCTCCAATGCATATAATAATCAATCAAGGTTCCAGAAATTCCACACAAAAATGTATAATAAAAGATTTTAGGAAGAAAACACATCAGGAACACAGAAATCTCAACACAAGCCCTTATGTGAAGGAGAGCTTAGAGCAAAAATATTTCAAGTCCTGAGAGAAAACAGTCTCCAGCCCAGATTGAAGCACCTTGCAAAACTATCTTTCAAGGATCAACGCAGAAGCCTTGGGAGATACCTTGGCAATCTAAGCACCTGCCTGGCAAGTGTGAGGACCTGGGTTAGATTACCATTACTGCATACCATGCTGGCCCCAGAAACCTGGGCATGCCTTGTTGTTCCTGAACGGGGCATGATGGTGCACACCTGTAATCCCTGTGCTGTGGATACTGAAAGCAGTAGGATCACTATGCGTCTGACCTGCAGAGTGAGACCCTATACTAAATAAATAAGTAAGTAATAAATAAATAAATCATCAATGCAGAAATAAGACTCTTCTGTGACAAAGAAGAGCTGAACAGATTTATGATCACCAAACCAACCCTCCAAAATCTTCTGAAAAATATTTTAGGATGACATAAGGAAGACTATAATCTCAAGAACACAAATAGAAACACTATCCCAGGTGAGACATGCAATTAAACAGAGGGGAAGGACAAGAAACCAACAACAGGAAAATAATATGAGGATAAGCCAATACATATGAATTACACCCATCAATATAAATGTTCTAAATTCACCAGTCCAAACAAACAGACTGCTAGAATGGATCAAGAAACAAGATCCAAAATATGGTGCATGTAGCAAACACAGTTAACTAGAAAAATTCATAGACAAAGTCAGAGAATAGAAAAATAATACTCCATGTGACAGGAACACATAAAATCAGAGGTAGATATTTTATTTGCTATTCTATTCTATTTGAAAAATTGAACTTCAAATCAAGACTGATAAAAAGGGACAAAGAAGGTCAAGTACATACCTCCTAAGTCAACAATGCAACAGGAAGAAATAATAATCATAAATATATATGCACTAAATATTGGTGCATACAGCTGCATAAAGCAAATACTAATGGACATGAAAAATCAAAGAAGTACTGACATGGTTGTATTGGGGGAGCTCAGTAGTCCAGGTCACAAACAGAAAGATTAAACTAGACACAAAACAAGGAAATATCAAAACCAAACCAAACCTGTGAACAAATGGACTTAGTAGATGTCTACACATATGCTACCACGCAGCGTCAAAATACATATTCCTCAGAGTAGTACACAGAAGGTACTTAAGTACATATAAAGCAATTGAAAAGATGCATTCCAGGGATGACATCTCTGGAGTCCTGAGAACCTTGCACACACTAGATCTGTATATCAATAACGGAGCTTTTCAATGACACCCAAGCCTAACCAATCTTCTCATCTGATATTGCTTAATGATTTGGCTCTGAATCATGTGACTTCATTATAGTCTCTCTACAGGTGGTTGTGGAAAAGCTACCAATATGTATTGGACTTTTACTTTGCCATTGAGGAGATTAACAAGGACCCTCACCTACTCCCCAACCAGTTCCTGGGGTTTCACCTCTACAATGCCATTGACAGTGACCACAGTACCTTGAAGAATACTCTAGATGTTGCTGTCTGGAACAGGTGGACTTCTCCCGAACTACAGTTGCAAGATTCAAAAGAAGACTGTTGCTGTAATTTCAGGTACTGCATCACAATTTTCAGCCCAGATTGAAACACTTCTGGAGCTCTACCAAACCCCACAGGTGAAGGGATCATTCATTCTGGTTGTAAATGTTCAGATCCCTTGCAGTGCCGTTCCTTTCCTCTAACCAAAAGGAAACAAAGTTGAGAAGACATTTTATGAGTATTTAAAACAGATCTGGGGCCAGGGAGATGGCGCAGTGGAATAAGCACTTTCCCGGCAAGCACTAGCGCCTGAGTTCAGTCCCCTGTTCTGCCAAAACAAAACAACAAAATAAAACATATCCCAGTGAATTCTCTGGGTTCTAAAATTATCATGAGTGGAAGAAAGATGAAAAACAAGGAGCAATCATTACTGAGAGGCTCAGCCAGTATTACATTGAAGAATGCACCCACTGGACACAGGGAATATTGACTGGTGATGTGGCCTAGCTGTTTTTTTTTTTCAGTGAAAATTTTCCACAGCACATAAGACTGCTCATACTTGTATATTGCAATCTCAGTGATATCTAGAAGCCAAAGATTTTCAGATGTGGGGAAAGTACCACCGTAGCATCTCCGTTCCAATTTGGGCAACACAGAGGGCTACTATGGTTCCACAGATTGCTGTGGAATGGCACAGTTCTCATCCCAACTGCATTGTGGTTAATCCCTGAGCTGCGCTCAGAACTACCTTGCTCACCTCCCCTAAGTAGAGCACTGAGCAGCACCCCAGAGGACTTTCTATCCAGTGTTTTCTCTACACCTCATGTTCTTCCAAGGCAACCTATCTGACACAAGCAGCAGTTAGGAGTCATTATGGCCAACCCAGAAAAACTAGCTTTAGGCCATTCTTTTCTGTAAGAATAATTTCTAGGAAAACTCACACAGAGAGAAATTAGGGAAACTACACCTTTTAAAGTAGCATTGAACACAAATAAAATACTTAGGAGTCAATGTAACAAAGAAAGTAAGGATGTGTACACTGAAAACTACAGTACTTTGGAAAAGGACGTCAAAGAAGACATCAAAGTAGAAAGATATTCCTTGATTTGGGATAGGAAGAATTAACATAGTAAAAATGACTACACTCCCAAAAATGATGCACAGATTTAATAAAACCCCACTCAAATGTACCAACAGCAAAACCCACATAACTAGGGAAAGTAATCCTAAAATTCATGTGGTACGAGAAGAGACCTAGAATCGCTAAAATCAATAGCGCCCTAGCCAACCTTACCAAAAAAGCAAAGAAAAACCCAAATTCAAGCAATAAGGAATGAAAGGGTGAAATCACTACAGCTCCTAGAGAAATTCAGAAGATCATGAGCTCCTACTTCCAATATCTTTACTATCATACAGTGGAAAACACAGAGGAAATGGACAGTGTAATAGATACATACAAACTGCTAAAGCTGAGTCAAGATGTATAAACTCTGACTAACCCAATAAAAATAAATGAAATTGAAGGGATAATTAAAAAAAAACTCCACCAACAAAGAAAAACTCAGGTCCCGATGGATGCGCAATTGAATTCTACAAGAAATTTAGAGACTTAATGTTAAATTTCTCAAACTTTTCAATAAAATTGAAAGGGAAGAAATTCTCCCAAACTCACTCCTGAAGACAAGTATTACTCTGATAATAAAACCAGGGAAGAACCCAAACAAAAAAGAGAACTCTAGGTTAATCTCCTTGAAAGAAGAGCGACTGTCTCCATTTTGACTGAGCCTGATTCTATTTCCCCTTATGGTTATGTAGAGTTGGCTAGGTCTTCTGTTTATCCTTCAATTGGCCTTAAGCAATGTGTATTGGTCTAGCTGAGGTGCTGGTGAGAGATAGTCTTTGAAGGTGGCATGCGTGTTTCCCTGGTAAGCCTGCTGCTCCTTAACGTGAGCCGGGTGGAGACAGGATGGTAGAGCTAATGCTCCGCGCTGCCAGCTGGGATCGAGCCTCGAGATAGAGGCTATGACTTCCTGGGGCTTGAAAGGATACATCAAAGCTGAAGCCCTAGACTTCCCAAAACATTAAACACTATATAATGCAGATCACTTTCTGCATATCCTCTCTGCATATGGCAGAGGTAAATTTAGGCCACCCGCCTAGCTCAGCTCATAGTAGTCACCTAATTCCCATGATTCTCAGTCAGTCCTCCTCAAGCCACTCCCCAACTGAATAAAAACTGGGTGAGGCCCTGGGTAGCCCTCTTGGTTCCGGGAAGCCATCTTTGTGGTTGGACCTAGAGCCCCTTGACTCCCCAATGATTAAAGATATAATTTAGTGTCTTCAGTTTTCACCGTGGGTTACATGGAAAGTGGTAGGCTGAAATCAACTTGACAGGATTCTAATAACGTAACCTTGGAATTACAAATATTGATTTTTTAGACTGAGACGAGGACCTGAAAGAGTCCTCTACAATGTCGTGGAGGAAAAAGTAGGTAGAAATCTTGAAGACAGGGGTAGGTAGAAGGTTCATCAGCATAAACTGAACTGCACAGGAAACACTTCAAAAATTTAACCCAGCTATTGCTTTCCTGCGTATTTTTCCAGAAGAACTGAAAACATTATACCATAGCGATTTACGTGCACCCATGTTTATAGCAGCACAGTTTGTCATAGCTAAATCTTGGAAACAACCCAAATGCTCATCCGTTGAGGAATGGATAAAGAAGATGTGGTATGTTTATACAATGGAGTATTATTCAGCTCTGAAAGGGTAGATATATGGCTTTTAGTGGTAAATGGGTGCAACTAGAAACTATTCTGTTAAGTGAAATAAGTCAGACTCATATGTGCAAACAATGTACTGTATCCTTAGTGTGAGAACCTGAAAGAGAAAAAATCTGAATGGTTCAATAGGTACTGTGAAAAGGGAATGAATGTGTTCAAAAGGGAGAAAGTACTGAGATGAAGAGAAGGATGGGAGAGAGACTGGGGGGAAAGAGGTATATCTGTGTAGATGAGCAGGATGGTTTGGATAATTGCACTGCAGATTTCTTCTGCTGTATAGAAAAGACTAGTTAATCCTTGATGCTTTTGTCTGTTTGATTTTTGCCTTCTTTTTTCATTTTTCTCTCTTGATTACTTATAATTTTTCTCTTCTCTTTCCAATTCTGCATGCATATATCTGGTAATCTGAACAACTAATTTGGAGACAACACTATGAAATACAATGGACATTGCCAATTTATTTTGTTTAGTAAAATTCTGTATCATTTTTAATTTTTCTGTTTTAATACTATTCTGCACTCTTTTAAAAAAGAGAATATATAGGATATATAAAGATGTCAAAACATCAGACCACCCACATTTAAAAACATAATTGAAAAACAGGCATCTGAAATGCATAAAAAATTCTCAGAGGAACAAGGGCAGTTGGCAAATAAATACATGGAAAAAATGTTTAGCCTCTTTGGTCATTCATGAAAAATAAATTAAAACAGTGAAGGATGCATTTCATTTCATAGAATAGCTACTATCAAGAAAATAACCAATAAGCTGTGAGGGAAAAGGAACCCTTCTCTATTGCTTGTGGAAGTGAAAATTGCTACAATCACTATTGAAATCCATTTGGAGATGGCTGAAAAAATTAGAAACTAGAGGTTTCATTTGATGCAGCTCTTCTCCCTCTTGGAAATCTTTTGCAAATGAGTTAAAAAGTATCATATGCCAGTAATATTTGCACGCCTCTATGTATAGTGGCACGATTTATTCATTAAGGGCCAAATCTTTGAAACAGCCCAGATACCCATCAGTGGATGGATGGATGGATGGATGGATGGATGGATGGATGGAATGTGTTTTTCTATACGTTAGAGTACCACTCTGACATAAAGAAGGTTGAGCTTCAGGGATTGTTTTGTAAATTGGTGCACCTTGAGATCATGCATCTAAGTGAAATAAACCAGACACTTGTTTAATTATCATACTCTTTGTCCTATATGAGAAACCAACAGCACAAACAACAACCAAGAGACATGACTGACGCTGGGAATGAGGAAGGAAATGTCTAAGTAGGAAGGGCAACAAGGGGAAGGCAGAAGGGATGGGAATACAGGGCAAAGGGAAGAAAACAGACTGCAAAGGGACAGTGGAAACAAAGCTTTTGTAAATGGTGTGGGTTGAAGGTGGGGTCAGGAACGGGACAAAAGGAATTAAGATATACTGCACAGCGGGAACCCTCCAGACCAAACTCAGGCACCCGCATAAGTGAGACTCTCTGCTGTGCCCCCAGGACTCCTGAAACACTCTGAACACCCTGCCCCCAAGCCCGCTGAGTGATTGAGAACTTTTATGACTTTGGTGGCGCCCGATCCAGCCCAGCAAGGCCCAGTGAACATGTGTGATAGCTTCTGTGCTCCCTGGTGCTCCCTGGGTGAGGGGCACAAGAGAGGGGCACCACAGGTTCACTTCCAAGGGCTGCAGCAAAAACGAGCTGAACACAAGAGATAGACGCAGGCCAGGTATAACTGGATAAACTCAAACTTAATGGATCTGCACCCAAATCTCATTAGCTGCTAAGGTTACAACTACACCAAAGCTCCACACCAAAGGTCAGAGGTCAGTACTATACAAAATGACAAAGACAAGGAGCAAAACGCAATCTCAGGCCTCGAGCCCACCCATGACAAGTGCAGGGGACACTAGCTCAGCTGAAATGAATGAATTAACAGAGTCAGAAGCAAAGAAACAACAACAGAAAGGTATAGAGGAACTCAGACCAGAATTTTTTTTTTTTTGAGACAGGGTCTCACTATGCAGTTCAGGCTGGCCTTAAGTTCACTTTGTAGCTCAGGCTGGTCTCGAACTCACAACAATCCTCCTGCCTCAGCCTCCCGAGTGCTGGGATTACAGGCATGCACCACCACGCCCAGCTTCTCAGACCAGAATTAATGCCTGAAATAAAAAAAGAAATTTCTGAATACATCTGAAGTAAAGAATCTAATGTAGAAACATATGGGGGAAACCCAATGCCCACCCAGAAAAAGTGCAGAGAACACTAGCTCAGCCAAATGTATGAGGCAAAGAAACAACAGCAGAAAGGTAAAGAGGAACTCAGAGCAGAAATAATCTCTGAAATAAAAAAGAAGAAATCTTTGAAATCATAGCATCTGAAGTAAAGAATCAAATACAGACACATATGGAAGAAACCCAATTTGAAAATAATAAAAACTCTGTAGTAAAAGAATTAATAGCTACCTCAAAGAAGAAACTGATAAAAGAATAGAGGAGATTAGAAATATGATGGATTCCTTGAATGAGCAAGACAAGAAAGAAATAGATCACATGAAGCAGCGTCAAAGAGGTATAGCAGAACTTAAAATCTCAATTAAAACTCTACAAAACTGCTTGAGTGAAAGCAAAGACAGAGTTTCAGGTCTTGAAGATGTTGGTGCAGCTAGTGAAAAGGTGAGAAAGGATCTATTAAAAACAACGAAGAGGGGCTGGGGAGATGGAATAAGTGCTTCCCTGGCAAGCGCAAGGGCCTGAGTTCAATCCCTGGTTCCGCAAAAAAAAAAAAAAAGAAAGAAAGAAAGAAAGAAAGAAAAGAAAATAAATAAATAAATAAATAAAAACAACGAGGATGCAGAAAAATAATTCATTACCTGCAAGATGATGCCAAGATGAACAATGTGAGACTAATAGGCATCAATGAGAAAGACGGAGTCAATATAAATGATATAAAAAGAATATGAGCAGAAGAAATAGCAGAAAATTGCCCAAATATGAGGAAACAATTTGGCATTCAGGTAACTGAAGCATACAGAACGACAAATAACTTCAACCCAATTAAAAACACACCGAGACATATAATAGTCAAGATCCTAAAAAATCCAGCACACGAATAATATACTGAAAGCCACTAGAAAAAGAAGCAGATCACATTCAAAGGAAAACCCATCAGAATTACAGCTGACTTCTCTACACAAACCATGAAGGCAAGGAAAGCATGGAGCAGAGTTCTTCAAGTTCTGTATGAAAACAAATTCCAGCCCAGACTGTTATACCCTGCAAAACTCTCTTTCAAGTTTGACAGAGAAGTGAAATATTTCCATGATAAAGAACAACTAAAGAATTTCATAACAAAGCCATCCCTACACAGGCTACTGAAAGATATTCTAGAGAGGGACCACAATGACCAGAACTCCACGAACGAGAACAGAAGAAACCCATTAAATAGAGCAAACAATTAAACACAGCACAAAAAGGAGTAAACAATAGCAAGTAAATAACATGTCAGTCATAAATCAACACATTTCAATTATAACCATCAATGTAAATAGACTCAGTTCACCAATTAAGAGAAATAGACTGGCACAGTGGATAAGGAAACAAAATCCAGCAAAATGCTGTACACAAGAAACACACTTAACTCGAAAAGACACTTATAGGCTTAAATTCCAAGGATGGAAAAAAGCAGTACATGCCCCAGCACCTCAGAAAAAAGCAGGGGTAGCAATTCTGTTCTCAGACAGTCTCAACTTTAAACCAAGAATTATCAAATGAAATAAAGGCCACTATATATTGGTTAGGGGAAAAATTCAAGAGGAAGAGTTAACATTCATGAATATCTATGCACCAAACACAGGAGCACCCAACTATATAAGATAAATCTTAATGGACATGAACAATGTAATATCCAAGACCATAATCTTAACAGGAGAACTTAACACACCCTTATCTCAAAAACATAAGTTAACCAGACAAAAAATTAGCAAAGTAGTAACAAAACTGAACCAGAGCTTAGAACAAAGGATTTGGTGGACATATACAGAGTGTTCCACCCAACCACAGCTGAGCACACATTTTTTTCAGCTGCACATGGGTCATTTTCTAAAATAGACCACATACTAGGCAATAGGTCATGCATAAGTCTATGCAAGAAAACAGAAATTATCCCATGCATATTATCTGACCACAGTGCAATGAAACTGGAAATAAATGACAAAAGAAACCAGAAAAAAACATAAATTCATGGAAATTAAACAACATCCTACTCAGCAATCAATGGGTCACAGATGACATTAAACAAGAAATTCAACAATATCTACAATTCAATGAAAATTCAACCACAACATATCGGAATTTATGGAATGTGATGAAAGCAGTTCTCAGAGGGAAAATCATAGCTATGAATTCACACATTAGGAAAACAGAATGGGAACAAATAAAAACACTAATGCTGCACCTCCAACATCTAGAAAAGGAAGAGCAAACCCAAACCTAGAGCCCAAAGATGGGAAGAAATCATAAAGATTAGAGCAGAAATTAATTCAATTGAGATGAAGAAAACAGTTCAAAGAATCCACAAATTAAAAAGCTGGTTCTTTGAAAGACTAAATAAAATTGATAAGCCCCTAGATTACCTCATCAAAATGAGGGAAGAAAAAGTTCAAATACAAGCAATAAGGAATGAAAAGAGTGTAATTACCGCCGGGCGTGGTGGCGCAGGCCTGTAATCCCAGCACTCGGGAGGCTGAGACTGGAGGATTGTTGTGAGTTCGAGACCAGCTTGAGCTACAAAGTGAGCTTAAGGCCAGCCTGAACTGCACAGTGAGACTCTGTCTCAAAAAGACAAAAAAAGAATTAATAATTACCTTTAAAGAAGACATGGATAAAAAAATTGAGGAGATCAGAAATATGATGGATTCCTTGAATGAGCAATACAGAAAAGAAATAGAACACATGAAACACAGTCAAAGAGATATAGAAGAACTAAAAATAGCAATCACGAGTCTACAAAACCGTCTGAGTGAAAGCGAAGACAGAGTCTCAGATCTTGAAGATGCCGGA
>PVKA01032897.1:0-24880 GCA_004027165.1 Ctenomys sociabilis | reverse complement strand
AGGCGGGATGAGGTACGGAGAACTGGCAAAGGCCTGCCAACCTTGGTGTCACTGTGGTCCTCACCCTCACTTACCGGAAGAACCCTCAGGCAGAATGGAAGGTCTGCGCAGGCCTTGCCGATTCCAGCTCTTGTGCTTGCTCTGGCCCTCGCCAGGCAGCATGGCGGCATGGCCACTGTTGCTCGCCATGGGCCTCCCTGGGTCCCGCCTGTGGGGCCAGCTGGATGCCTTCTCTAGCTGGGGATGGCTGGGCTTTTCTGGCTGCCTCGCTGGGTCCACGGCAGTCCTCCTTGCACCACTGCCTCCTTGCTGAGGGGGTGACCTTCTCAGTGGCCCTCTCGCAGGGGCCTCAGACTCTCCTGAGAGCCTTGGTTCATCCTTAGTGTCGGAGCCCAGGCACTCCGGAGTCCGGGGGTTTGTAGGGGAAGCGGGGCCCAGAATGTTTGTCATGTTGCTGAAAGCCAGACCAGGGGACACTTCGCTCTTACTCCTGCTGGTGGACGCCAAAGACTCCGCTGCTCGGGCAGAGGCCGGGGGCCAGGAGGTCCGTCCTGCGGAGGGTGGCGTGGAGATGGTCCAGTCTGGAGCAGCCGGCCTAGGATTGGCCGGGGCCCCGGAATTCTTCAGTCCTCCCTGGGTGCTTCTGCTCCTGGCCTTGGGTGGTAAGGGGGGTGGTTCGGAGGAAGGATCTGTGATGGGGACAGGGGGCAGGGGCCTGAATGTCCTCGAGATACTGGAAGAGGGAAGGGGAACAGGGTGGGGTTGGCAGAAATTGGGAGTCGGGGGCAGTGGTTTGTTGTATCTGAGCCTGGAGGAGGAGGTTCGAACAGGATGGGAGCTGTCTGGAGTAGACGGCAGAGGCCGGAGCTGTCTTGCCATAGGGGGGTCAGGAACTTGGGGGAGGGGGCCTTTTGGGGGGCCATGTAGCTCTTCACTTAGGCACAGTGGAGGAGGATGGCTCCACTGCTTCAGCATGGGGACCACTGCAGGAGGAGGGCCGTCTCTCTCCACCAAGGAAGGGCGGCTATGCCTCTTCTCTGGCGGAGGGGGTGGCAGAGGCTCAGAGCTGCTCACTTCCATGGAGACAGTTGGGAATGAAGAGCCGTACGAAGGAGTTCTCATAGCAAAGGCTGAGTCCGGGGGCGAGCCTTGGGGACTGCCAGTCCACTCTGGATTCAAAGTGACTTCTTGAGATCCCTGCTTCAGAGCAGAGAGTTCAGGAGGGGGCTGCGACATGCTGATGCAGGTCCTACCGCTTCTCCTATCCCTCCGTGGCATCACAGAACCATAGATGGCAGGTTTGGGGGGCCTCTGGGGTAACTCCAAATGAGAGAAAGAAAGTGACATTCCCACCAGGTCTGGAATCTGCTCTGTCCTGTGAAAACCTGGGAAGGAGTTGCTCCTGAGGTGCTGGGTGGCCCCTGAGCCATTGGCCAGGGCACCATGAGGGCCAGTCCCATTGGCACTGACACATGGGTCCTTAGTGACCTCTGCAGAGGCATGGCTGTGGACAGAGGCTGCGTGAGCGTCGGGTGCTCCACAGGCAGGCAGAGTGTCTGCTGAGAGAGGTCTCAGACTCGGCCTCCGTGGAAAGACAGCTGGAGGGCTGGCAGGAGGCGTGGCAGTTGTGACAGGCAAGTCTTCGGCAGGGCTGAACAGAACGGAATCTGGTATCCTTGGAGGTTCTGCGGCTGGACCAGCAGGGACGACCTCAGTGCCCTGACTGGACCCTGTCTCTGTCCTCAGCCCAGACCCTTTGGGAAGGCCGTGATGAACTGCACTGTTGTGAAGTGCATCTCCAGTAGGAAAGGTATCAGGAGGAGAAACAGGCTGAGGGGGGCATCCTCTTGGCCCCAGTGTGGGCCTCAGAGCACTGGGAAACAGTTCTCCGGCCCCGGATTCTAGCTGAGTCCTGGGAATCTGAGCCATGGGACAAGGGACTTCCAGAAACAAGTCACAGGAGGAAGGGTCCTTAGGAGCGGCTAGAGCCAGCGTGGAAGGACCAGGACAGTCTCCGGCCTCTTCAGCTCTTTGTTCTTCCTCCACGTCCCCAAGCCCATGTCCATCCCAGTTCCCTGGCTCCTTCTCACCCAACCCTACCGCTTCCTCTTGCCCCCCTGTTGCCTTCAGTTCCCTGCTTAGCCCTGGATCTCTCTGCTTTCTGGTTAATCCCCCTGACTTCTCCGCTGAACTCTGAAGCTCTGGGTACTCTGAGGTCACCCGGTGTTCCTCTGGCCCCCCAAACACCTCATCCTCCTCTTCTGGACCTCCCAGACCCTGCCCTTTCCTCTCCCTGTTCTCTGGAAGCCACTCATCATAATCCGGACCCTCTGATTCCCCGCTAAGCCTCTCACCCTCTCCTTGTCCTGCACGTATTACACCATCTTGTGCCTGTTCCTGGCTTGGCCTCTGTTCTCCCTCTCTGTAGTTAGTTGGCTCTACTACTGTCTGTTCTCGCTCTGGCCAAAGCCCACCAGAGCCAACACCCTCCCCTATAGCTCCTCCCCACTGAAATTCCCCTTCCTGTTGTAACTGCTTCTCTAGCCCGTGGGCTTCCTGGGGCTGTAGGAGGCCTTCTTGCCCATGACTTTCTGGTGCCTCTTCCTGTTGCAGCTCCTCCTCCTGGCTGATGCTTCCAGCTGCAGAGCCCTTGGTCTGGTGGATTTCTGTAGGGTAGGCTTTGCAGGGAGGCCAACCTCCAGTAGAAGCAGAGGCAGCTGCAGAGGCCTCCTCCTCATTGGCTTGTTCTGTTTGCAAGATCAAGGAGGTGAGTTCTGGCAGAAACTCCACCTCCACTCTGCTGCCTAGTTCAGTGGACATGGTTATGTCCAGCCATTCACCCTGGACAGGGAAGGTCCTGGACTCTGGAGAAGCGAGCGTCCTTACCCTGCTGTCTTCCAGAGTCTGGGGTTCTGATTCCCAGTATTCTGGAGTGTCACAAGCCACAGCCAGAAGGTCTTCAGGTGCATGGACATTCATATCCCTCAGTTCTCTTGGTTGGGTCTCCAAGAGTCTGGGTCCCTCTGTCCACTTAAAGCATGGGCCCTGGCCTTCAATTTCAGGCTCCAGGGCAGGAATCTGGCAGCTCCTCATGATGGTTTCAGGGATAACTCCGAATTCCTTTATGCCAGGGGTGGAAGTAGCCACTTCAGGCTCGGGCTCCTCGGCCTCCATCAGGGCTGAATCCTGAAGAGGAATACAAGACAATAGGGTTTCTACTGTCTCTTCTGCTTTTATCTACCAGAGGGAGAACAAGAAGACAGTAAGCAGGACATTTCTTTGGTTCCATTTAGGGTCATTCTTTGAGATAAAAGGGACTCATTGTAATAAGCAACAGCCAAAGATTTACCCAATGGCCCATTTTAGTGTGGGGCCTTCAGCAGCTTATAAGACAAAGACCCTGTCCGTCTCACTGAGCTTGTAATCTTATAGAGGAAATGGACAACAAGTAATCCAACTAGAAAGTGGAAGACATCATCCAAGGATACCAAGAGCTTCCACATTCATTAACTTCCAGCTTCATTATGTTATTGTCTGTTTCTCCCTGTCGACTCTCTGAACACGCAGAGTGACTCAGCCTCATATAATTCCCAGACAGTGCGTGACACGCCCTACGTCTAACAGCTCCGAGAAACAGTGTCAGGAATGGGACCTTCTTCTCTTCGTCAGTGGCTGCCCTGGGATGAAAATAGGTCAGGCCGCTCTAGCTAACACACAAGATACACAGTTTTAGTTTCCTTACCTGCAGTCGGGATTTTACTCATCTTCCTATTTTTATAGTGCCTGGCAGAGAACTTAACAACTAATGAACAATTTTGTTTTCAGTGGTGGAGGCAGTCACTGAAAATGGAAGGATAATCAGACTTAGAGTTAACGTGGCCTAGAGAGTTGTGTTGCTTTCAGTGTCTTACTTTGCCATCCTCTCCTACGCCAGGAAAGCTTTTCTCAGGGCTGGGGAGATGGCTCAGTAGAATAAGTACTTCCCTGGCAAGCTCAAGGGTCTGAGTTCAATCCTTGGTTCCACAAAAAAAAAAAAAAAAGAAAACTTTTCTCACTCCTCCAGATTGTGACTTGCTTTTCTCTCTTCTCACAGCTGAGAGGAAAGAAGCTGCTTCCTTTTCTGGCAATCCAAATCAACCTGAATTTACATTTCCACTCTTCTCATTTTCCCTCCTCTCCTGGTTTCACCATTTTATTTTCACCTTCTTCCTCAGGAGTCTTTGCCACAGGGTAGCATACCTTGCTATACCTTGCACTTCTCCACAGGGAAATCTCCATCCCTCCTGAAGGATTTCCCACATCTTTCCTACCTCTCAAATGTCTAGCAGGATTCATGCCTACTGCCTCACGTCACACCTGCCTCATTTGTGCTGACACTATCTGACACTATCCTCACTATCTGACACTCCTCACAACTACACTTTTCTGATTTACCCTTGAGGTTTCCAGTGTTCTCACAGGTTAAGCTGTGCTTCTCTCTGAAGAGATTATCAAATGCAATCCGCTTCCCCTTTCCTCTGTATTACTGAGGCAATGCTAACTACATAATTCTATACATATTTGGAATTTCCCTCTGTTTCAACTAACAGATGATAAACTGTATGAGACCAAAAACTACAGTTTTCTATTCCTTGGCTAAGTGCTTCATAAGTATTTTTGACGTAAGTCAGATATGGAGATGTGTACCTGTAATCCCAGAGCATGAGGCAGGAGGACATCAGTGTTGAGCCCAGGCTACACAGGCAACCTAGGGACTCAGAGAGCCCCTGTCTCAAAATAAAAATAACATGAATTTCATGTAGCCCCTGGCCTCCACACATTTTACTGGGTTCCAGTTTATTCTCTACAAAGATCTTGGCAATCTGCAAAACACCACTTCAGCAGCCTCTGACTGTCCTTGAGGTGAGATCCACCTACTCAGCATGGCGAGGTCATCCCCTCGCCCAGCTGTCCTCTGCCTTCCTTGGCAGCAGCCCTGGCCTCCACCTGGTGGTATCTGCTGCCCCCCTCACAGCTCCTCTCCCAGGGAAGCCTTCACTGGTGCTGTTCCTCTGCCTGCAATCTCCTTCTGCTCCAGAGGACTCTTCACTTCTCAGATACAGATCGCACTGAGTACAGGCTTCTTATCTGTTTCCCAGGCCTGATCACCAGCTTCAGGGGGGCACACTCACTGACAGCCACGATACCCACCCAGTCCTTTCTACCAGAAGCTGACATGGGGCTCAGCAAGCCTGTCTGCCTGAATGAAGACTGTAGAGCTTACGTAGTGTGGTTTGAGCTACAGTTCTACCTTGTTTGAGACTTTGTTAGTTTGAAGACAACCATAAAAAAACCCCAACTCTTGGAGAGTGTCACCTGTCTTATCCTTAAAAGAGGGATAAAGCATGACTTTCAGCATTCTAATGAGAGAAAGTAAAGTAACAAATAAGCTTGCTGTTATCTTTGAGGGTCATAGAAATGGTAGGGATTGTTGACCTGAGAAGTGTAGGAAACACAGGATTTATAAATTTCACAGACCTTTAGCCACGCATAGAAAACTGCTCAACTTGCAGATGAGGGAACTACAGGTCAAAGACCTGAGACACTTGCTCAGATTTTTCTAAGCAAATGGTATAGGTAAAGGTCTCTTGATCTAAGACTACTGTAAGCACCCAGGCACCCAGCTGTTAAGAGACCTGGCAACAAGAGTCAAAGGAAGACCCTGGGCCCTACAAACCTCATGTTGCTTCCGACCCTACATCTTTTGTGTGTGGTCTAGGTGTAAAGTGGAAGGAATAGCAGCTCACCTATCAGGATGCTTGTGGGCCTGCTGAACCCCTCCACCTGCATGCCCCCACACGCGTGCGCGCACACACACACTCACACAGTGAGCCACCCTTGCAGTGTCTACGCAATAGAGTCTGTCATAACCAAATGGGCAGGTCTGCAACTACTCTACAGATGGAGTGTGTGACAAGTTCCTGGCCACCCATACATGCAGATACCATCTATCCAGGGCAAACAGACAGGTCCACCATAAGTGTGCTGAAGGACTTTTAGATTACTTTATGTCTGACCATTAAGTACAAAATGTGGTAACAGACACTGTGGTGGGACATTACTTTATCACTTATTAAATAGCATGCTTTCTCACTGCAGACACTTTCTGCAGCTTGCCTCCCTCCTGCCTAGGGGGCCCAAGTGTCTAACTTTGTCCTCTCGCCTCACCCACATCTCTACCGTCGAGGCTGCACCCCACCCCAGCATTCACTACCATGTCCTCAAAGCAAGCAGTCCTCGAGTTTATAAATGTGTTTCTACGATCTGAATCTTATCTCTAGATCCCATATGCTTCCAGGATATTTTCATTCCAATCCAGTCATGGAGTTCAAGTCTGTCTCCTACAACCCCTTCAGCATTTGTAACAGTGTCTGCATCCAGTTACAAAGTATCTGTGCTTAGTAACCGTTTACTCCCAAAGGAAAAAACATACCACCAGATCCAGCCTTTGATCTTGTCTTCTCAAGCATGACACAGCTAGTGCTAGGACATCACACAGCTAAGGGAAGTTTGAAAAATGTGGTCTTACTTTATAAAAACATCAGAAGGGAGTACCTGTGTGTCCAAAACCCAGCCCACTGGCAGGCAAACAGCCCATCTCCTTCACCCTTCACCACGGCCATAACCACTACTCAACTGCCTGAGCGCGGGCAGAGCTATGCATGGTGCTGTCATGGGCACCTGGCCTGTGCCCAGACCAGAGGAAGGCCAGGCGCATGCCCCGATTCACATATGGATGGAGCTTGCTCTCTCCTCATGGGCCCCCAGTGCCATTACCCCTGCTCATTCCTGTTCACCAGAGATAAACTGTATGTCAAAAAATCCCCATCCTTGTCATGCTAGCCTTTGAAGTGATGTCAAATACACACACACACACACACACACACATATATTTGGCCCATACTTCCTGGATTTTTCCAACAATGTCAATTATATGCTGACTCAAGAGACACAAATCACTGAAATAATCTTGAGATTACAGTGCTTCTCCACTTATACTGTATCTTCTATGATTCCATGTACTTTAGGAAAAGACCCTCTTAACCTAATCAAAGATACAATATACTTCTAATAGAAAATAAGACCACCATATAGACCATTATTAGAAAATAAAAGCACAGATGTAACTTGCCTCGTTTTTTGACATTCATTCCCTTAATACTATAAACATATCAAAATAAAGGCAGCTTCCTAGATCAGTAACAGCTGAGACTTGTGCTCTATGTATTCTAGGAAAGCTCTGCCAACCCAGTAAATGCTGCATAGTAATAAACATTCTTAATTTTCAATTTTTTTTTATTTATTTGTTTTTTTGGTATGGGGAACTGAACTCAGGACCTTGAGCTTGCCAGGTAGGTAATTTTGCCAGTGAACTATCTCCCAGCCCAACATTTCTAATGTATTCCCTGTCTGAAAACATCACACCATCTACTCTCTTATAGCTAGCCTCATATAACAGCATCATTAGCCGCAGTGCTAACTTCAGCCACGGGTCCCCTTGTGGCCCTAATGCCATCCACACAGATAACCTGCCTGTGATATTTTTGCATCCTTAACATGGGACACCTTGTTCCTCCCGCTCACCATGCAGACACTGTAACCACCAGCTCCTTTTCACTCTACCCACACCATGAGGGCCTCAGACACCTCTTGGGTCTGAGGTGGGTCACCTCTTGGCATCTACACCACCAACCCTTAGGTCATGCAGCTCCTATTCAACCCACCACCTCACGAACACCCCAAGCTTGTCCACACTACATAGTGACTTGACCATTCCAGACACCAGAAATGACGTCTTCCCGTCTATCCCACAGACATGGTAAGTAATGTGGCCACAGACAGACCACGTGATAGCAGCTGGGCTCCCTACAGAGCCCTCCTGCATGGATGCTCTTGACTATAACTGGAATCACTATAGTTTTTTGGAAAAAAGAAGGCCTTTAATTCCTCCTGATATCTCTCCTACCCAGGGCTTCGGCGTTCATTCCTCCCGATCCACGCAGCTGGACACTGGGATTCTACAGTGGGCCAAGGATGCAGGGCTTGGAGCGCAGTCGGACAGCCGAGGAGGAAAGAAGTTGAAAGCAAAACCAGTTCTCTCTCCCGTGCCTGTCTGGCGCGTCCTGCCCTCCAATGACAAGAGTTGGGTCAGAGTTCACTTTCAGGTGGATAGGAGGACAGGTCTGATGGGGAATCCAAGATCCAGGGAGGGGAGAAAAGGACTGGGAGGCGAACACAAGTGGAGTCCGGGCCAGCTGTTCCAGGCCGGTCAGAGAGGAAGGCACTTACTTAAAACTGATGCTCGAACCAGGGCTCCGCGGGGTCCTAGCACCTCGCTCGGCCCCCCGTAAAGAGGCGCCTTCCTTCCCACCGCCCTCCTCGCCGAGCTTTGGGAAGCTCCCATATATGGGCAAATAGGGCGGGAGGCAGGGCAGGCAGGTTACAGGTTAAAGAGCGAAGGCTACGGGGAAGGGAGGTGGGTGCCTAACGACATATGCAAATGCCACGAAGGTAACGCCGAAAGGCCCGGGCCTGGCCGGGAAGAGCGGCGAATAGTACATCTCCAGGTAAGGGACGGCGGGGAAGTGGGCTCCCAGCTGCGCCTTATCATAGGGGTCAGCGTTGCCCAGGGCCCAGCCTTTGGAAAAAGAGTCCTGATTATTGGCCCTGGGAACCTCGCGGGGGCAGAGTACCCACTGCAAGGCGGGGAACTGGTTGGAAGAGAGTTTTTCAGACAAAAGCAGGCCAGGGTGCCGGGCCCGCTCCCGGAGCTCTGCCCATCGGCCCAGCCCCCCATTTCCGGAGCCTGCGCCCCGGGACCTGGCCCCGGCCAGTCCCTTGGGAGGCCCGGCTTCCTCTTCCTCCCCGCCCCAGCCTTACCTCCGCCGGGCTCCGCGGCCGCCCGAGCCCAGGGCGCAGAAGGAGGCGGGCACCCACCTGGCCGGGGTCACATGCTGTCCGGCCGAGTCCCCTCCGGGTCCCGCGGGCGCCGGCCCCGTCCCCAGCCAGGCCCGGCCGCCCCGGCGCCCCACCCGCGGCCCGCCCCTGCCGCCCGGCCGGGAGGGCGGGATCGGCGCCTGCCGGGGAAGTTTCAGGTGAGGACAGACGGACACACCTTCCCGGGGGAGGGGCGGCGCAGGCTCCGGTCCGCGGGCGCAGCCAGGCCGGGGCGGGCGGGAGGGAGCGCGGGCGGAGATCCCGAGGGTGGGGACGGGGCAGATCCCTCCCCGAGGTGTGGAGCCCGAGACCCGCAGGGCTCCGCACCCGCGCCCGGGGGTCCCTGTCGCGGTCTGCTTTCAGTTTGGCGGATCTTGGGCTTGCACCGCCGCCGCCGGGTCGGCCTGCCTCTGCTTCCTCTCAGGCCTGCTTGTTCCTTGCTGTGCCTCGAGGTTTACGTGTCCGGATGGTCAAGTGTCTCGCGCGCACCCATCCCTCCCTCCCAGGTCCTTGTGTTTTCTCTGGATATCAGCTGGTTGCTTCTGTGCTCCTGAGCTCATTGTAGCTTGCGATTGTTTATCTGGGCTACGTGTTCATTCCCGAACGCATTGAGTGTACCTATCTATATGGGAGTCCCTAAGCCTGTAGCTTTGGCCTGTGTGTTTTCCTGTCTGTACTTGCTCTTCCTCTTCTAATGTTTCTCCTTCTTTTTGCCCCTCCCTCTCCCTTTCCTTCTCCTCCCCCTCCCCTGATTCCCATTGCCATTCTGATTCTTTTTTCTTATCCTTTCAGGGAACTATTGCTTTGTGTTGGTCTGGAAGCCCAAGATGGTACAGGGACAGGCATTTCTACGCGGCCCTGCAGTCACTTCAAAGACTGGCATAACACACCAGTGTGTGTACACTCAGGGAATCCCTTACCTAGGGGGTAAAGACTCTTGATGCTCTGTTTAGTAAGACTGTACCCTTAACCTGTTTATTACTCTCGAGTTTTCCACAGTGATACAAATCAAATAGAATGTTAACGGCGTCTCTGGCAATTTTGCTTGTAGCGACGCCCTGGCCTCTAACACCTCAAAGTTCAGCCAGTGAGACCATCTGCAGCACACTGTGCCCAATGACTATGGTGCTAATCGCGGATGAACATGCTCACCAATTCTTTGTTTTATTTTGCAGGCGATGTAGAACGAAATATAGCTACAGAAGAAGGGCTTCCTCTCTTGTAGAGTGCTAAATAAAGCAGCTCTGTTTCAGAGAATGTACTGCTTCTGCCTTGTTACACTGAGGGGTGAAACCCTCAGCAGTTCAGCAGTTCAGTGGATTGGCAAGTGGTAGTCAACTTGTTACACCCAGCTGAACTGAACCAGCCCGGTGCTGGGTGTGGGAGGTCCACCTGAGGAATGTTGCCAGCTGCATAAAGGAAGAACTGGAGAGGAAGGAGAGGCTTTTGTGGAGCTGTTTGGAGGAGCTGTTGGAAGCTGCTGGTTCTCCTTGGGCTGTTCTGCTGGGGGACCTTGTCATGCCGGCTCTCCTGGTGAACCCCGGTATTCTCATCAGAGAAGGCGTTCAGGACCTCACTGTCACTGAGGACGGCTGTGGTAACTTTTGGCGGAGCCCTGGTTCTTGCCTTCAGCATCACTTCCTGGCTCCAGTGCAGATCCTTCAGCCTGCTGGCACAGACGCTTGATCCCGCTGGCACGGGCTTTTCTAGCTTCTACCGCTGACCTGTGGGCCTTCCCAGCACAGGTCCGTGAAGCAAGGCTGCGTGAGACACTGTCGTGTACTCTAGGCCTCGGCTGCTCTTGGGAGGTACTGTTACGAGCTCTTGGTCTTCAGCTGAACTCAAGCAGGGAATGATTGTGGGATCCAGGTCCTCAGCTGGATGCTTTGGTCTTTAGTGTGTCCACAGCTTTCCTGCACTGTTTTTATATGATTCTTTGGGTGATTCATTATAAAATAATCTTATAAAATGTGTTTTAGATTGTATTGTTCCCCTTGCAAAAACCCCAAAACCATGACAAGCAGCTTCTGGTGGGCTCTGGGCTATCATGGAATATGGCAGAAGCAGGAAAAGCCAAGACTAGTATGAGGGCATGTGAGGCATATCATATATGTTTGACAAGCCCAGCAAAGCAATAAAAATGGGGAACACAGCAGGGGAAAATGTTGAAATGAGAAGTGTCTCTACTTGTAGGCTAGGAGAGAGAACTCAGCCCGAGGTGTAAGAAGGGCCTGGATTTCTGTGGGGTGAGGGAAGTTGGTCACTGTCTGCCACCTGAGGAGAAGCTGTTGGTCTCTGGTCTGCTCAGTTTGCCCTGAGGAGTGGGCAGTGTAGGGGGAGGAGTGGGTACTGCCCCCTACAGGAATCGCGTCCATTCTGCCTCCTTGATTCTCTGATTGCAGTTCTCCAGCCCTGTGTTTGTCAGTCTGGGATCTCATAGAGAGGACCTCTTCTTGTCCTGCCAACTCCAACTTTGTCAGCATTTTTTCTTTTAGGCCACCACACTCCGTTCAGTGATCCCGGGGCTCGCGTCCATAGAGCCGAGTAGCTGAGGCTTGACTGGGCCTTTCACCTGACAGTGAGGGGCAGTGAGGTTAAGACTGGCAGCTGAAGCCGGGCGTGGTGGTGCAGGCCTGTAATCCCAGCACTCAGGAGGCTGAGGCAGAAGGATTGTTGTGAGTTCGAGACCAGCCTGAGCTACAAAGTGAGCTTAAGGCAGCCTGAACTGCATAGTAAGACTCTGTCTCAAAAAAAAAAAAGACTGGCAGCTGAGGTCAGCCAACTCCTGTCTGCAGGGCAGTTTGAAAATGGGAACGGGGACAGTTGTCTCATGCTTTCCTCCCTCCCGACAGGCTCTGATATTTAATGAATTGATTTTTTTTTCTTTCACATTTCTTGGTGATTTCTCTTTGCTATATGAGCTGCTTAGACGAGTCCTGAGATTTTGCTGTGTTATTTGCGGCTGCATTGCAGCTAACAGCGCTTAAGGACTGGTACTGTGGAAAGAAGATGGGATTGGATTCTGACAGGTATAGAACTGAATTCTTTAGCACTGAATGTAAAACCACGGGCTTAATTAACCATCTTGTGCTTCATTTTAATCTTGCATCTTAGGGCCAGTGAGATAGCTCAGCAGACTAAGTGCCTTCATCGGCAAGCTCAGGGCTCAGAGTTCCATGCCTGGTCCTGCGTGCCATGCTGCCCCAGCCCCCGGGGCACACTGAGCCAGAGACTGAGTTGGGCGTGGTGGCACACACCTGTAATCCCAGCACTGGGGAGGCTGGAAGCAGGAGGATCACTAGGAGTCCCAGCTGCACAGTGAGACCCTGTAGCAAATACATAAGTGGAAAAAAAAAAAATCCTGGAGGTCCAGCCAAATAGCTCAGTGGATTAAAGCACCTACTTAGGCAGATGTGGCAAACAGGGGTCGATCCCTGGTGTGCTGTGCCGGCCCCACCCCTGGGGCACGCTGAGATGGAGATTGAGACTGGATGTGGTGGTACATGCCTGTAATCCTAGCTCTTGGCTGGCTGAGGACAGGTGGATCACTGCAAGTCTGATCTATGTAGTGAGACTCTGTACCAAATACATAAATGGAAAAAAAATTTGCATTTGAATGTTTCATTTTTACCTTTCCTAATGTCTACAATGTGCAAAATATTATTTAGCAATACCTACCTGTTGAGTTGCTGTGGAGACTGCATAAGGACAACATGTAGAAATCACATAGCCCATGGAACTCGTGTGAACATGCTACGTGTGGGTTACTTCTCTTTCCTAGCAGTGTCTGACAGTTATGTATGTTGAGTGAATAAATTTATGAAAACCAGTGATAAAGGTAAGGAGAGGTAAGCAGATGCAAAATAAAGTCATTTTAAATTGAAAACTGTATCAGATGAAGGGAATGAAAATAGGAAATAAAATTTGGAAACACTGTAATAGGAAGTAGTCCCCTTTTTTATTTGTTGTTGTTGTTGTAGAACTAGGGATTGAACTGAGGCCTTTGCCTTGCCAGAGAGGCGCTTACTCTACTGAGCAGTTTCCCCCACCTGGAAGCAGTCCCTTTGAGGTCCAGTTACAGCTTGGGATTGCGACCAGATACTGTCTTACACAGTTCTGTGGACCCTGGATGACACAACAGATAAAGTCCCTGAGCTTTTTGGAAGCAGGAATTTGTCAGCGTCACCCCAGAGCTACCGCTGTCTTGCTCGGATGTCTTCCTGACACCACAAGTCGCCGCGCCAGTCTGACGATGCTGAGCTCTCATCCTGTGTTTGTTTTCTGAGCGTGGCTCAAGCCTTTGGGCCCTGGTCTCTGCCACCACCTAGAACCAATCTGTGACCCTCTTGAAATTGATTGGAATTGAGTTTTGCTTCTACCCTGGCTGACTATGGTGTTCCCTCTTCTTCCCATCCACATCCACCCTGGCTGGGTACTATGATTCTTAGCGTCGTGTTTAATACTGATGAAATTTTACTTTTTTTTTCCTCCCTTTTGGCTTTCCCCTATTTTTCCAACCTTTGCACATTGGCACAAGCATGCATTTAGTGCTGTTCAGGGCATAAGTACTAGTCACCTTCCTTTTGTCGTTTATTTAATCAACAGGCAGGTTTCAAACTCAGTTCTGTGGAGACCGGGTCTCTCCTCCCAGGGAGCGCTCCAGCAATTCTGAGACAAGCAGGTTACAAACAGTGATGGTAGAAGCTCTGAGTGGTACTGAGAGATGGACGAAAGTGCAGTGGTAGGAGAGTGATAAGGGCACTACCAGGGAAGCAGGGAAAGCCGGATGGATAAAGAAGGACTGCAGTTGATACACCCTACAGAGAGACAGAAGTACTTGTACTGGCCAGTTTTGTGTTGCCAGAGCAAAATACCTGACACACAATTTAAAGGAAGAAAGATGTACTCCTGGCTTATGGTTTCAGAAGTAGTCCCTGGGTTGGCTAGCTCCAGGGCAGACCTATCTCTGGGGAGGGGGAATGCTGCTTACACCAGGAAGCTGAGGGCAGGGAGGGAGCTAGGAACTGGATGTACCCCCCCCATGACCCACCCAGAAGAGTGCTTCATTCGTCAGGCTGATGAGGTTGGCAATCCAGGTAACCATCACAGTACTCTTGACTTGTTGAGGACAGAACAGTCATCCCACCAAAGGAAACATTGCAAAAGCAGAAGCCTGAGTGCATTTCTGATGAGGGAGTTGCAAACGGTGTAGGCTTAGCTGCAGGTGTGCTTAAGAAATGACAGAAAATGAGGCTGGAATGTTATTCACGTAGCCAGGTCACCCTGCAAGGCCATGCATGTTACTGAGTTTGGGCAGTGGATGATGGAGCTGGAGATCTCTCCTCCCTGGAGATCTGAATTAAGGTCAGATTGTGATTAGATCAGCAGCTTAGAAAACTGGTTACAATGCAGAGAGTGGAATGGAGTAGGCAGGGAGACACAGATGTCAGGAAGGCACGTCCACAGATGCTGTAGCTACAGGATGGCTGGTGCAAATCCTGCCAGATGAGGTGACACAGACCTGGAGTCCCGACACGGAGGCTAGGGCAGGAGTGCCACAAGTTCAAGCCCAGCTGAGTGACTTGGAAACTTAGCACATGGCTGGCTCAAAATGAAAAATAAAATAATGAGCGGTGATGTGGTGCTGTGTGAAGACCTGGGTTTAATCCCCAGAAATAAAAGTAAACAATTAACAAATTAAGGGGCTGGGGAGATGGCTCAGTAGAATAAGCACTTGCCTGGGAAGCATGAGGACCTGAGTTCAATCCCCAGTTCCTCCAAAAAGAAAAAACATGATGTCCTGAACTAACACTGGGTCGGTAGGTAAGGGAAGGAGGGTCATCCTGACTCTATTTAGGGGTAAAATAATGAAATCAGGGGGTTGGGGAGATGGCTCAGTAGAATAAGCACTTGCCTGGCAAGCACAAGGGCCTGAGTTCAATCCCCAGTTCCACCAAAAAAAGAAAAAAAAAAAATAATGAAATCAAGGCCAATAATATATCTCAGTAGCTGGTGACATAAGCATCTGCCTAACAAGCGCAAGGTCCCAAGTTCAGTCCCCAATACTACCAAAAAAAAAAAAAGACAAATCAGATTTTTAAAAAGACGGTTATTGTTAAGTGGGGGTGTTACAGTTTGTGTCTAGCTGTTTACCACAAAGCCTCACGCAGTCATGGAGTGGAGACTTCTATAGTTTGAGACTGGGGACCTGCCAGTTAGCTGTTTAAGTGCCTACTTATGCAAATGCAGTCAGGCACAGGATGTTGCCATCTGATTCCTAACTCCACATGCTTTATTAGACTGGCCCTTAAGGCAGTCTGAGCCAGCCAAAAAACCAACCAACCAAACAAACAAAAGTACTTCTCAATTTTTATGGCCAGCCAAATAGCTCAGCAGATTAAGAAGTCTGTAAGCAGACGGGGCTGGGGTCGATCCCACCCCCAGGGTGCGCTGAGGGCAGTTGAGACTGGGTGTGGTGGCAAGCACCTGTAATCCCAGCTCTTGGGAGGCTGTAAATGGGCGGATCACTTTGATCTGGATCTATTGGTGAGACCCTGAACACCCTGTAGTCCTAAAATACAAAAACAAAAAAAGTTTGAGATTAACTCATGATCATCTGGGATTATGGGTGTGAGTACTGCACCCAGGCTGGGGCAGAGAGCCTGAATGCAGCATACAGAGACACACTTCCTCTCTGTAGCCATTGCTGCTGCCTCTCTGCCCTTTGCTCTCTGCTCTTTGCTGCCACCATGAGCTGCCGCCCTCTGCCCTGTGCCCCTCTGCCTTGGGGCCAGCTGAGTATGGACTGAGACCTCCAGTGACTGTGAGCTAAGAAACCTTTCCTTCATTCATTTTGGGTGTTGGGTATTTGTCCCAGCAATGAGAGAAGAGTAACTGAGACAGGGCAAATAAAATGATTTGCTCTGCGGGATATTTATTGTGCTTGTGGAAGACCAATGCCTCTAAGCCCCAACCAGGCCAGCAAGAAACCCATCTTGCTCATCCATGGGCTGCCTGCAGGGCTCTATATTTCATTCACAGAAAAATGATTTTTCTACTTCATGTGAATTGGATTGGCTTTCCACGGCCTAGCCCTTTCTTTCTCAGTATGGATACTTTTCTTTGGGCTTTACAATCAAGTGGTGTCTTTCAGAGGAGCTTAGCCTCAGTCAACATCGTGTGTTTCCTACAGCCAGCACTTGGATTTTCCTGGCTGGTTACAACTACCCACAGTTCCATGCAGCCCTGGTAAGAGGGTTGGCTCTGGAAAGGGTTCCTGAGGCTATGTTTTGCTTGTGAAAGGAATGAGTGTATTAGCTCAAATGTTTCAAATCTTGGGCATTCTGAGCAATGAATTCCGGGGAGGGCGAGGAGATGAGAATCTTACAAGTTAGAGAAGCAAAAGAGGCCACCGACCCTTTCTGGGTCATTCTTCAGTGCTTCAAACTTGGGATTCTTGGCATGGTAGCTGGTGCAGTGGGAGGCAAGAGCTCTGGCGGGCTGCAACTTGTGCTTTAGGAATATTAAGGAAATCAGGGAAGAGGCTTCTGGGATGCGCCCTTGGGATGAGCCTGGAAGAGCATTAGGAAAAAGAAATGGAAGGCCAGCCAGGGTAGAAGCAGAACAAGCTTGCAGCAATTTTTTAGATGGTAGCTGTGAACACTCCTTGCTATGTAATACTGGTTATGTGTGTGGGAAGTAATTTTTGAGGTTATAAAAGCAACTTCCTCCTGGGATGCAGAAGGCAGTGAAGATAGGCGTGGTGCCCTGGAGTATGCCTCGGGACAGGATTTCTTCATAGTGATAAGTATTGTGCTAGTGCTTGCAGAGGCCCCTTTGTGTCTTTAGCTTAAAAACAAAAGAAATGCTTTTTATCAATATATTCTAGGATTTCATGGAGTTTATTAAAATAGGATAAATGCTTAGAATCAAGCTTGGCATCAATGCATAGTACAGGGAGTATTTATTCCGGTTCTCAAATGAAGTACCATTTTCATTGTTCTTATTTATTTATTTGATACAGGGTCTCACTACACAGCTCAGACTCGTGGTGATCCTCCTATCTCAGCCTCCCAAGCACTGGGATTGCAGGTGTGCACCACCAGGCCTGGTTTCAGTGGCCAGTATGGTTCTGGAGCTGGTGTGGCATGTGAAACTGGGAATCGAACCTGGGTCCTTGCTCATGCCAGGTAGGTGTTTAGATTGCTGGGCTATCTCCCCAGCCATGGAGTACCATTTTAAAGACTCATATTAAGAAAAATTAAAAAAACTGATATTCTCCCTTGTTTGTATATATGGGTCATGTGTGGTAGACTGGCTCAGAATGAAGGACAAGAAACCCTTCAAAGAAAGAGAGCAGATTTACTAGCTCTGCTGGGTTCTAGGAGATCGAAGGACTGCTGATCCTGTTGTTAAGGTGAGAGTGGTCTGATGGAGGAGACAGGTAAGCAGCACCGATCCGGTGCAGCTGTCTGTGTCCACAGGTTCAGTATCTATCCGTTCAAACAACCGAGGTATTTATTTGCACAAAAGTTGTGTCTATCTCTAGTGAACAAGTACAGAACTCTTCTTGCCCGTGTTCCCTGCAAGACGCAACATGACAAACTGCTTGCACAGAACTTGGGTCGTGTTCGGTTTCACGGGTAACCACGGGATGATCTCAGGTAGGTGTGAGGTTTGCACGGGATCTGTGCAGAGGCCACAGCAATTCGTGAATGGGACTTGATCCCCATGAGCCTGAGAGGCCATAGTGCAAGAGGTTCTGGAAATCAATGTGCTGCTGATAAGGGAGTATGGTTTATTTTATTTGTCTAGTTTTTCTGAGTACACGCTTGCAGTACATATTGCTCACCTTCTCTACAGGGAGCTGGTACTCAGACACGGCCCACTTTAGTTCTTGTTTTGATTGTCACTCCTCTTCCCTGTTGCCCCCTCCACCTCTGGGTCACTGTCCCAAGTCACACACTGTATTTCCATATTTTTCAGTTTTTTTGTTTTAAACCCCCCTTTTCCTTTCATCGCTGTTCCCCTCACTAATTGAAAAGGATCTTCCTACTTCCTAGTGTCTTTATTTTGCTCATTTTTTCTATCTTGGATTTATCTAAGAGAAACCATATGATTTTTTAAAAAATTCATTTCATTTTGAAGAGTAAAAACAAAAGCAAAAACACATAGATACAAAGACAGAAACACGGTCACATCCAACAATACATATGTTACAGATATTCAAAACAAGAATAGCAAATTAACAATGGTTGTGTAGCATTGCCTATTTTTATTGTCAATTCTGTGGCTCAGACTAACAGATGCAGTTATGCAAAGCTGGACAAATGATTGAACATAGAAACCACGTGACGTTTAAGGTCGTGTGTTTGACTTATTTCACTTAATATATTCTCAGTGCATCCATGCACCTGTGATTCCTCAAGTCCACCTTTCTTTATGGCAGAGTAGTACTCTATTGCATTTAAATATCACATTTTCTATATCTACTCATGTATTAATGGATGTGTAAGCCATGTACAAGATTCAGCTGTTGTGTGTATATACCATTATTGTCTTATTTATTTTGAGGTGGGGTCTTACTTAATCTTTAAGTTGCCCAGGCTGGGCTTGAACTTGCAGTTCTTCAGCTTCAGCCTTAGAGTGCTGGTGTATATTTTTTAATTTGTGTAAAGGCTATTCAGTCTTATGTGCTTCACTTTTTTTTCAGAGTGACTTTTAAAGACCCACCCATTATTGTTGTGCATGTATAATTTTTTGCTTCTAACCATTTTTTTTGGTGCTCCACAGTATATGTTTTTTTTTTTTTTTTTTTTTTTTTTTTTTTTTTTTTTTTTTTTTTTTTTTTTTTTTTTTTTTTTTTTTTTTTTTTTTTTTTTTTTTTTTTTTTTGTCTTTTTGAGACAGGGTCTCGCTATGCAGTTCAGGCCTGAACTTAAGCTCACTTTGTAGCTCAGGCTGGTCTCGAACTCACAACAGTCCTCCTGCCTCAGCCTCCTGAGTGCTGGGATTACAGGCATGCGCCACCATGCCCGGCTCCACAGTATATGTTTGTTACAGTTAATTTCTGCTTTCTTTCACTGATGGAAGCCTATGCGGATTAACCTTTCCTGAGTTGTACACAACACGGCTGCGAGGATCCCTGAACTCTATGGACTGGAGTGAGTTTTCAGGGTATAAATATTCAGGATCAGAATTCTGTGGCTGGAAGATATCTCAGTTGTTTTTCTGTCATTCCTGGGACAAAATACCTGACACCCAAAATGAAGAAAGGAGAAGTTTATTTAGCTCACAGTTCATGGAGGTTTCAGTCCATTCTTGGCTGGCTCCGAGACAGAGCAGCACATGACAGAGGGCAGCAGTGCATGGAGGTGGGGAACAGCAAAGAGCAGAGGGAGGAGCAGAGGCTGCATCGGCTAGCAAGCCTCTCTGTTTCTTATATTATTTGCCTCAGAGTGGGTGTAATACACCATAATCCCATCCCCATGAATTCATTACAAACTCTAGAAGCTGCCCTGATGACTGCATGCGACTTTGAGGGGGACAACTAGGCACAAACCATCACAGAAGACAGCCGTATGCTTGTTTGGCAGCCTACTGCCAATTGTTCCCTAGATATGGCTGAACTGGCTATGCGCTAACCACTGTGTAAAAATCTCCATCGTCCTCTTTGCCCAGCAACACTCAGAATATTTAGTCCATCATAGCTCGGGCAGCGCTACATTACCTGGCTAATTTTTCTTTCTCTAGTTACTGATGAGTCTGAGGATTTCTTGGGACACTCGCTGGCATCTTGCCATACACATTGCCTGATCACGTGTTTTGCGCATGTTCCTGTTGAGTTGCTGTCATTTTCCTGTCGACTTGCAACATCTCACTGTAGAGAAGTCCCTACCAGCCTTATGTGCAGTGTCACTTTCTGTACTTTCACTTACTTGTATTCATGCGCTGTCTGAAAGCGTGAAGTGGAAAAAAATCTAAGAGATGATATGCAAATTTCAAGTGGTGTACTCTTCTGAGCACTGCGATAAGATTTCAGAGTGTGCTGCTCCCTGCTGTCTGGGGTGCAAACCATCCCTCTCACATCACATTACCGTGGCATGTGCTGCCTACCTCATCACACAGTGGTCCTCTTGGTTACTACATAGATTATTGTTATGGCTCATATCCACAATGGCTGCTGGGGTCTCCTGGGCGCAGAGGCGGAGACTTTGGGAGGTCTTTGGGTCACTGGTCACTGTACAGTCACACATGAGTGTGCTCTTCGGAGGCAGGGTGTGATCAGAAGAGGCGTATTACTACAGATGTGATGTGGAAGAGCGTAGCTCTTTCCTCTCCCTGCTTCCTTTCTGTGGGCAACTTCCTTCCCAGACACCCTGCTACTCCGTCCTCCTTGCCTCGGCCAACTCAATGTGCACTAGCTCCTCTAAGAGCTGTGTAACAAAATGAACTTCAGGTCTTCTAAGTTATGGCTGTTGGGCATGGTGCTGCATTGACGAGGAGACTAGCTAGGACAGATGCTAGTGCTGAGAGACGGGTGATTGCTGGGATTCTACCTGGCCATGTAGATGAGAAGCCTTTGGCATTTGTTTGCGGGAAGAATCTGGGATGGTTCGGAACACTGACGGTAAAGCTCCAAGTGCAGCAGAAGTCCTGGGAAGTTAGAGATGCCAGGAACGTGGGATATCTACTAAGGAAAACATTGCAGTGGGTAGAGCTACTCAGCAAGAGAGGTCAGAAAGGGTACAACTTGCAATGCCATCAGAGTGGGACCCCCCCCAGCCATCTGGACCTCACCTTTCACAGCTTGCCCAAAAGCTGTCCATAGAACATTTCCCCATTCCTTTCTGTCTCCTGCTTCCCACTTTTGGGATGGGAGTGTTTACCCTGTGATGTCATAGCCCAGCAGTGTATAACTTCCTTTTTCCTGGTTATGCCATTCGGCCCTAAGAACTTGCCTTAAGTCTCAGGGGACACTGTCAGCTTGGAGGTTTTAGCATTGCCAAAACTGCTAAGGATTTAGTAACTCTGAGAGATGGACTGAATATATTTCACATTAGGAGATGGACATGAAGTTTGAGGGACCAGGAGTTGAATGTTCTGGTTTGATCTAGAATGTTCCCTTAAAGCCTTTGTGTTCAGAGGTGGGGCTTCTGAAAGGTGAGTGCATCACAGGGCCTGAGCCACTTTGCTGTTCTTCATTGAAGGTGCTTTTAGGAGGTGAGGCCCAGTCAGAAGGAAGTCCCCAGGATGGCCTTAGACATGTGTGTCTCCCCCCTGATTCCTCCCATCTCTGCTTCCTGGACACCACGATGCAAGCCACTTTCCCCCTCTTGGCAGTTCTGGTGCTTTGGAGCTAGCTGGCTATCGACTGGATCCTCCAAAAACCACAGGCCAGTGTGAGCCTCTTTTTTAAAACTGCGTGGCAGGTATTGTGGCTCGGTAAGGAGGAAAATAGCAAAGCGGGCCTCGGGCTGGCAGGGCTGCATTCAGGTGGCACTGCTTGCGGAGTGATGGTCTCCCAGCTCGGGAGCAGTTAGGGGAAGAAAACCCTGGGACAGAAAGTGGGGAAGCACAGGTGAGTGGTGCGTAGGCATTGTGCATGCAGGGCTTGTGACTGCAGTGTCTGCCATCACCGAGGGTCTTAGAATATGCTCTCCTGGATAAGCGGGGAACAAGTTTATATCTTCAAATTTACTACATTTTAGATAGTGAAAATATTGTCTCTGTAATCTCTGTGTGTGTGTGTTGGGGGGAGGAATTGAACTCAGTTCCCTGCGCTTGCCAGGCAGCCACTTATTCAACTGAGCTGTCTCCCTGGACCATCTCTCTGCAATCTTACTTTGCTGCACAGCAATTTTGCACTTGTTTTGTCTTCTGCTCTGTTTCTACTTTTACGTGATGTTAGATAGATGCCCAGTTCTCTTATTCTCTATCCTGTGAGCCACGTTTTTTCTTTTTCTTTTTTTTTTTTTATCAATGTTCACTTTTTTCAAAAAAATTTATGCTATGAAATTTATTATGTATTAAATCTCACACGTCGAATCTCACACACTCTACTCAGTTTTGCCTATCTATCCCAATGCTTTTATTCCAAATTGCTTTTATGGCAGTGGTTTTGAATTATGTCTCTCTATATATATTGGGCTGGGAGAGTTCCAATCCTAGATCCACTTTATTGTTCTCTCTCAATATTGACTTTGGTGCGTATGGTCCTTTATTATTCCATTTGTATTATAAAGTAGGTTTTCAGAGATTGTCAAAAACCCTCACTGTAATCTTGGCGGAGGTTAATTTGGGAAAGCATTAGTAGTTTCTGATAATAAATTATTCATTTAAAGAGTACAGAATGCCTGTCCAATGATTCTCATTTTATATGTTCTTTAGTAGATTAAATTTTTGTTCTGTGTACTTTTTACTAAAGATATTTACCCCTGCTTTATAGCTTTTATGCTGCTATAAATTCTATCTTATTTTTCACTTTTTTCCCAGTGAGTTCTCCTAGTCTAGAGAAATGGCTTTTGCTTTTGATTTCTTCCGCCTACTATATATGTCTCTCAAGAGCAGTGGCTCCATTTCTTCTGCATGTATGCTCAGGCTTCAAGACATGGCCTAGTAAGTGATCCATGATGATTTCATGAATGAGCAAGTCCAGAGCAGGCTGCATGGATCAGAACAGCCCCCTTCGGTTTCTGTGCTCTCCGCAACCACATCTGCAGCAGTGGCAGCAGCAGTTCCACCCCAAGGGAGGGGCAGTCTGTCCTTCTGCACCGTGGCCTTCCTGTCTGTGACCAATTAACCTGCCAAGGTGGCTCACCTTATCTTGGCTTCTCCCTTCTCCAAGGTAAAATGAATTCTTTCAAACATATTTTTGTTGCTGTTGTTGTTATTGATTGTAGATTCCTTTAAGCACATTCTCTTGGATCAATTTGCACTTAAGTTGTGAGAAGTTTCACTGCCAAATGGCGCTGGAGCTGCACCGTGGCGGTCCCTGCCATGCCTCTGCATCTGTCTCCCTGGAGCACCTCTAGGCGCGGAGGTCTTCCAGGGCTTTTCTTTTACCCAGGAATGAAGCAAGCACTTGGAGCTCTGAAGTGGGAATTAGTTAACTTGCAGCCCTTCAGAGGGGAACCAAAGTGTCTGAGTACCAAGACCCAACTCCTCTCAGGACTGGATCAAGTTTGGACACAGGCTCTTGACATCTTTAGACAAAAGTGAAGAAAACACAGGAAGCGAGGAAATAAATAACTCATTTGTCTGATGAAACGTCTCTGAGAGCAGTGTCTTTCCCAATGTGCCTCTTGCCCTCGTGCCTAGTGTCCCCTCTGACTCCACACATGCAAGCACTTGGTCAACTGAGCTACCTCCCCAGCCCCAGTGCTTCTATATTCTTATGACAGAAGTTAATGAAAACTGCATCTCGGTGACAAATGGACAGATGGCCTGGAAGAAACTGGAATAGTAAAGCCTGCTCGAGGGATATTTACACCACTCCTATTTCCCCTCTAAATTGGAAAACAAAATTCAATGGGATCATTGTAATCTAAAGAATGACCATCACCAAGCAATCAAATAACAATAGATGCTGGTGTGGCACTAGAGAGAAAGAAATCCTTCTACATTGTCAGTGGGAATGTATACTCATACAACCACTGTGGAAAAAAGTATGGGTGTTTCTCAGTTAGGACTCCTAGTGATCCTCCTGTCTCAGCTTCCCTAGTGCTGGGATTACAGGCATGCATCACCACGCCTGGTTTTGGTGGCCAGCATGGTGCACCCAGAGTTCTGTGACTGGCATGGCATGTGGTACCGGGGATTGAACCCAGGGCCTTGTGCTCACCAGGTAGGCACTTAGACTGCTGGGCTATTTCCCCAGCCCTACGTCTCTTCTTGAAAAAGTTAAGGGTGTCATGTTGCAGTGATACATGCCTACTTGTGTTTTTAGCAGCACAATTCATGTCTAAACCTTGCAAGCTGCCTGAGGAGGAAAACATGGTTTATTTATGAACAATGGATAAGGGCCTGTTGTAAGGGACAAGCCTGTACCGTTTGTGGAAAAGAGGATGTAGTATGACACTGTAATGCTAAGAGAAGACAAGCTTCAACGGTGCATGATTTCTCTTAGATGAAAAACAAAATGTAAATGAACTATAGAGCCACAGAAAAGATAATAGGAAGCAAAGAAATAGACATCTTACAGAAGAGAAGGAACCCAGAGAAGGTTGGGAAGGTAGAGAAAGAAGAGGAGAAAGGGGTTAAAAGCGTTCTTGGGGGACATTTATAATGTACTGAAACAAAAAGACCCAGGATGTATTATGTATATGTATCAATGCCCCAAATGAATGGAATTATTATGCACTGCCATCACTTAGTAAATTCTGCCTTCCTTTTTTTTTTTTTTTTGTCTTTTTTGATATTGGAAATTGAACTCAGGACCTTGTGCTTGCTAAGCAGGTGCTTGAACCACAGAGTTACGTCCCCAGCCCAGGCATGTACTAATAAAATGAAAGAAAGAAAACCTGCTTATTCTTCTGTATCTTCACATTCTGCCTCTGCACCAAATATGTACAGATGGGACCAGGGAGATGGCTCAGTAGGATAAGCACTTGCCTAGCAAGCACAGGGGCCTGAGTTCAACTCCTGGTTTTGACAAAAAAAAAAAAGTTCTTTAGGTTAGGTCAGGGAGATGGCTCAGTGGAATAAGTGTTTTGCTTCCCTAGCAAGAACAAGGCCCTAGTAGCCGGGCGTGGTGGCGCAGTAGCCGGGCATGGTGGCGCATGCCTGTAATCCCAGCACTGGGGAGGCTGAGGCAGGAGGATTGTTGTGAGTTCGAGACCAGCCTGAGCTACAAAGTGAGCTTAAGGCCAGCTTGAATTGCATAGTGAGACCCTGTCTCAAAAAGA
>PVKA01032896.1:0-24894 GCA_004027165.1 Ctenomys sociabilis | reverse complement strand
GACTGGGTGGTCTCAGGGCCTGAGACTGCTTTTTGTTCCTTCCCTTTTGTCATTTTGTACACCACTGACTTCTGATCTTTGATATAGAGCTTAGATAGAGTTATTACCTTAGCACTAGGTCTGGATCTGCGAAGTTCAGACTCCTCCAGGTGGGTGTGGCTTGGGTCTGGCTGCTGTGCTCCACTTCTTCCTGGTCCAGCCTTGCAGGTGAACCCTTTGTGTCATACTGGCAAGATGTTGAGCTCCTGAATCAGCTGGGTGGGTCTTGCCTCTAGCCTCTCTGCAGGGAGTTCTACTGAAGGGTTTTATGCTGGCCCTGGGGTCTGGGTCACTTCAGATCCGGTGGCCCAGGCAGTCTCACTGATACGCTGGGCCTGCACTCTAGGTTGATTCAGGGTCTGGTGGCCCTGGCCCTTAATATTACTTTAAATGCTTCATGAGAACCACATCATGGCAGTTAACATTATACAGATTATATATATATATATATATATATATATTATTTTTGACAAAGGAAACTCAAGTGTTTCTGTATAGACAATAATACATACTGCATTTATAAAAATAATTTCTATATTATGGTTTTTGTCTGGATAGAAATGTCACAAACTTTTAAAATATCTTTACTTTTATTGACTGACTTAACTTAGCCTATTGGTAAGCTACATCAACCCTGAGCATTTGGGTTAATATTTTGAGTGTTTGCTATTTCAAGTTAAATAGCACATATGTTTGAATACAGAAGCATAAACATTAATCATATATAACTTTTATTACCAAACTTTATGGATTTTATTGGTAAGTCTTATGTAAGCCTGGAGCCTATAGGGTCTTAACTAGTAATTTTCTAAATGAGTGTGGCTATTCTGAAAAGCTATACAACCCATTTTCTATGGAAATCCCTAAAAAGCCATAAGTTTATAAGGACAAAAATAAAAGAAAAAAGAAAATTAATATAAGCTCAAATAATCTTTTTTTTTCTTCTTTTTTTTTTTTTTTTGTCTTTTTGAGAGGGTTTCACTATGCAATTCAGGCTGGCCTTTATAGTTCAGGCTAGTCTCAAACACACAGCAATCTTCCTACCTCAGCATCTGAGTGCTGGAATCACAGGAGTGCACCATCACATCTGGCTCCTAGAAAAAAAAATCTTTACTGAAGTAATTGTAGGGGCTTTAAATGATCATTAAGAGATTAAACAGGCAGGAGAACAAATGTACAGAACATACAAAACAATTACTTTGAAATGCTAGTACACTCAGATGTATTGGCTAAATTTAACTATAAGCCTTTTACAGTTTTAGGTTTGTAATTACAGACTAGTCATAATTTACCCTATAGATCAACATTTAGCAAAGATCTCTTGTAACAAGAAGGAGAAAAAAATCTCTTTTACATATTCCAAAGCAAGGAATGATTGTTTTCTTATCATTTTGAGATAGGGTTTCACTATACAGTTTAGGTTTGAACTCACTTTGTGACCAGGCTGGTCTTGAACTCGCAGCAATCCTCTTTCCTCAGTCTCTCCAAAGTCCTAATTACAGGTTTGTGCCACCATGGCCTAAGGAATGTTTTAAGAAGGGCTCTAGGCTCTGTGATAAAAGCTAGTATGGTAAACTTTTCTTTTGATAGTCCCTGCTTTAGACAGCCACACATAAATGTTACCTGTGAAAGGACAGATTGTTAAGTGCAGTGTCATCATTTATAAACTGTCCCTTGGCAACCATTTCTCAGGGGATGCCCAGGCTGGGTAGAAAGAGATGAGGTAACACTTTATCGGATCCTACTAAGTACATACAGTATTTTAAAGTGTGGGGGAAGTTGAAGGTCTGCCAGAGCTCCAACCCATCTGCTGCAAATGTCCAGCTACGCCTCTTTTCTCTTCTTTATAAAAAGAACAAGAGAAGCAGAGGTGTCCCTGCCTATCCCTGCTGGTTTTTTACTCTTTACCTAAGACATCCCTTAGGTTTGACCTATCCAGCACTAGTGGTGGCAAGCTGGAGATACTCAAGGAAGTGGCCAAAACTGGGCTGTTTGTACCAGTGTTTGTGCGTTCTCTCCTGTGATCTTCATGTTCCAGTTTGGCGTAAAACTGTTATCAAACTCATGAAGGGGCCAGCAAGATAGCTCAGTGAACTAAGTGTCTGCTTAGGCAAGTGCAGGGACTGGGGTTGGATCCCAGGCACCACATGCTGCACCAGCCACTGAGACTGGGCATGGTGGCACACACCTGTAATCCGAGCACTGGGGAGGCTGAAAACAGGAGGCTCACTATGAGTCCAAGCTGTAGGGAGCCCTGTACCAAATACATAACAAAACAAACTCATGAAGGTCCTTAGGAATCTTTTCTGTCAATGAAACAATTTTTGCTATAATGATCCTAGCCTAAACCATTCAATCTGCCAGTCCTAGAAGCATTCCTGATGGGAATGGAGAAGAAAAAGGGGAGTGGAGATATTCCCTAGTTTCAGTCCTATCCTTAGGGCAGAAAGGTGTAAAAAATGGGACACAAACTTTTTCTGTTATTGGTTGACAGGGAATAAATCTAGACGTTTTTAAGAATCTTGTCCAGAGGTAAGTCAGAGGGAAACATAAAATGTAAAACATGGGTGGCCAGACATTGAAGGGTCACATGGAAGGGTAAACTCATCATCCTAGAAAAATGGAAGATCTAGTCACTCAAGAATGATGGAATCTGGTCAGCCACAGGGAAGAGATTCGCCCTAGACAAATTGATTTGCATTATTTCTCAGGAGAGGGGCAATGGAAAAGGGGAAAGAAGCCTGATGATCCAACAGTAGTTCCATGCAACACACAAGGAACTTTTATTTGTCTCCCTAGTAGCAAAAGGAAGGACCATTGCCTTGTTTTTTAACAGGTCAGCCAGCCGGGCTCTGCTCAAAGAATAGGGGCAAGGTTACCTGACAGAACCTGGGAACAAAACCCCTGCCTTATAGAGCAGCAAGGCAGGACCTCCACCCCATTAAGTCCAAAAAGACCTCAAAATTATTCTCAAGTGCTTACATGATTTGCCTTGTATTTTGGAGATACTTGGTAAAAGGTGAAAAACTTATAAGGTAGGATGAAGGCAAACAGGAGTATTAATTTGGACTTAGGAGTTGTCACTCTTGTATTTCCATTGGAATGGGAATGTCTACCCTATTTTTCCCACCATTGTATTCTGGAATCACATTACATGTTTGGACTTATAACAGAATCACTGAAGAGGCTCATAACAAATGATACCAGGAATTTTACCCATATCTGATACTTGGTATTTAAACTTTGGACATAAAGTTGAGCCTGGAACAAATTAAGACTTTGGGGCTACTGGAATGGAATGAAAGCATTCTGCACTTGAAAATACATGAAGTGGGGAGGTAAGAATCCCTGAAAAATCATATATTAAAGTAATTAGTCATGGCAGTGATGCTCTCATGTAAGAAGTTTGTGTCTGTGGAAAAAACACTGACGGGTGCTCCCTCATCCCTGTCATCTGATGAGGACACAGAAAAATAGCAACAAGGAGCAGGACCTGCCAGCACCTTGATCCTGAATTTTCTAGCCTCTAGAGTGGCGAGAAATGTTACTTATAAGTCATCAAGTTTATGGTATCTTTGTTCCAACAGCCTTAATAGATGATACCAACAACAATTTTTATTTTTTTATTTTTTTTGCAGAACTGGGGATTGAACTTAGGCCCTTGCACTTGCTAGAGAAATGCTTATTCCATGGAGCCATCTCCCTGGCCCCAACAATAACATTTTATGTCTTAAATGGTGTAAGGTTTTATAGGCTTACCTTTAGTTATACTTTATTATATTTATAGCTGGTAGAAAATATATACAATTATATATGCATGTATACAGAAAACACTGTTTATGTATTTTTTTCTATCATCATTTTCCAGGTAATGTATTTTCTATGCATTACAGATAATGCTATTTCTTATGGTTATTTTCTCCCTTATTTTAATAATGTGTATTCGGTTAAGTAAACACCAAAGCTTTTCTTAATATTTGGCTCTAGTGATTTTTTCCTATTGTTTGTAATTTTTGCCTGTTTGGATCCAGAGATTTAACATTTGATAAAGATAATTTAATTATGAAAGAGGAACTTATCTTATATACATAAGTAAAATGTTTGGAAGAAGAGATTATTTAAAAGTGATGTGACATCTGTAAGAGAATACAATAGAATAATTGATATGTATTAACATATATTATCATCTTAGATGGATTTCAAAGATATTATGCTGACTGAAAAAAAGATCCAAAAGGTTATTGTCTTACTTTTTTTTCATTGCTGAGACAAAATGCCTGCACTCAAAGGAGTAAAAGTTTACTGTAGCTTACAAATGTAGATATTTCAGGACATAATCAGCTGGCTCTAAGGCAGGGTGGCATGACAGAGGTGCACTGCAGATTACAGTTCTTAGTAGGCAGAAGGCAGAAAAGCTGCAAACTAGCAGGCAACAAACAACAACAGGACCCCTTTTCTGTCTCTTCTAGTCTACTTCCTCCAATGCCCCATTTATAACAGCAAGAGGCTTTAGGGAGGTACATTATTTATAAGCCATAACATTTACCAACTCTGAATACTCAGTGATTCCACTTACATAATATTCTTGAAAAAAACATAAATATAGCAGGAAATAAATTAGTGATTGCCAGAGAATGAGGAAGAAGTTTAGCTTGGTACAACAGTAAACATGTGGTACCACTATGGGATAATGCTTAAAGAGGCAGCAAAGGGTACATATGACTTAGTACATGTAAAAACTAGTGAACTCTAAGACCACTGATTAATTTTTTCACAATTCCTGGCATTGTTGTATCATAGACATTCACTTAGATTTCTGAGAAAAGCTCTTGGTATGTAGTTCAGGCTGGCCTCAAACTCACTGATCTTGCCCCAGCCCCCCACGCACTGCAACTACAGGTGGGAGCCACCAGGCCCAGCTTGTTGCAATATACTATAGTTAACATGTTTACCCTTGAGGGAAGCTGAGTGAAAAAATATGTTCACTATTTCCTCATTGTCTATAATTATTTCAAATTAAAGCTAAGGGAAAAAATCAAACATAAGTATAAATTCATTAAATATTTTCTTTGAAAAAAATCCATCTATTGTGTATGGCTCTATAATTTGTATTAACTTTCATGATTCTGAAAGAGACTATCTAAATCCTATTTTATATTCATCATAAAAGAGATTTTGGTTAGCTAACTGGTCCAAGGCACAGGAAAGATTAGCTCTAATCTAGAACAATCTAAATTCTTTCATGAGAAGTTTAACTTAATTGTGATTGGCTTCACTCAAATAACCCTGTAGGCTATTCTCAATAAAATCTGAGGGGGGGGGGGAGATGGCTCAGTAGAATAAGCGTTTGCCTGGCAAGTGCAAGGGCCTAAATTCAATCCCTGGTTTCACACACACAAAAAGACTTTAGAATTGCCATTCTCTTTTTAAAAAGACTTAAATTCTTGTGGAGGAAATTGGAAGTAAAAAAGCCAAGGACAGCATATGCACAGAATAACAACCAAGGCAAAACTAAATTTCGGGGGAATGTTCTGCAATTTTTTTCTTTTGGGGGAGGGGTTTCCACTAAGTTACCCAAGTTGACCTCAAACTTGTGATCTTCCAGCCTCATCCTTCCAGCGCAGAAAAACAAACAAAAGTATCACTATCTTAACATGTTAGCACTGATGTTTAAAAACTGCACCACGGCCATTTAATAAAATTACTGGAAAAATCTGTGTTTCGGCTACCACTTAAATCTAATTTCTCAATATTTCCAAATGTTTGTAATTCTTTGTCAAAAGCCTAAGAAAGGAAAACTACTTAAAATGCATAAGCCCAGGTGCCAACAGAATGGTGGCTTACAAAAGACCTTTCACAGGAGTAAAGAGTCTCAGAATTCATCCCAGGCACTAACAGGAGGCCGTTACGAAATTGCCCTCCACTTCTTCCATTACGTTGGAGAAATAGCTTGCAGAAAAACCTGGCAACTCCTCAGCAGTGGCCTGATACCGACACTGCTCGGCCTTCGGTCCTTTCTAGCGGCCCGGTCCACAAAAGAAACTGCTTCTCCCTCTTCGCAGGGAACAGTTCGACCTCGCCTTTCCCAGGATGACCTGCTAGTTCTGCGCTTCCCGGAGCCTCACCCGCCGCGGCTCGCTATTCCTCCTCTAGCATCCACCCCCCCTGCGGTCACGTGGCAGCGCCCGCCAATGAACGAGGCCCACGCGAGCCAGCCGGGCAACACGCGCTGCAAGCCGGAGAGCCCCGCGCGCCCGGTACGTCCGATCTAACACTCCTCCGAGGTTCGGGTCCCTAGATAAAGGGTTCCTACTAAGCGTTGTTTCTCAGCTCAGCCGCAGCGCTCAGAAGGCACCGCGGGGACCTATTTGAGACGGGAACCACTTCCTGAAGCGCGAGGCAGGAAGTCGTGTGGTACCTCTGGAGTCCGGTGAAGAAAGTGCTGTTTGCCGCATTGGTGGTGGCGTGAGCTGGAAGTGGGTTGGGAGATAGGCCTTTTGGGCGCCCTCCTTCGGTCCTCCGCAGTTAGAAGCAGGTTTTTCCCCGCAGCACCACGGCCCCTTTGTCCAGTCCTGAGCCCGGCGCGGCTGCCGGGGCGCCTCGGTCTGGTTCCTTGAAGCCGTTTCCAGGGGCACCGACCCAGGCACCGCCTGGGCCACCAACTAGGGGACTGGCTCCCTTCTTCAGCACTCTGGACTACAGTAAGAAGTGCCCTTGTCGCTCCACGCCTTGTCCCAGCTCTTCAAGCCACCGAGACCCTGATCCAGAGCGACTGTCCTTGGATTTGGGACTACAACAGATCCAAAACGCTCAACCTCGGCCCGCCACAGACGGGACTCTGCATCGTCGCTGATATGTCGCCCACCGTCTCCCACAAGGACAACAGTCGCCAACGGCGGCCCGGGACTTTCAACCATTCCCTGGATATGAAGACCGGCCCTCTGCCTCCGGGCAGCTGGGATGACAGTCAGTCAGACTCGGTGGGCGGGGAAGAGGGTAGAGAAGCGCTTCTGAGGGACGCTGACATTGGTGACTTCTTGAAATCCCCACGGAGCTGTCGAGCTGAAATTAGCAGCGTTTTGCTACTGCTCTTTCTTTACGTGCTTCAGGGCATCCCCTTAGGCCTGGCGGGGAGCATCCCACTCATTTTGCAGAGCAAAAATGTTAGCTATACAGATCAAGCTTTCTTCAGTTTTGTCTTTTGGCCCTTTAGTCTCAAGTTGCTCTGGGCGCCATTGGTTGATGCAGTTTACTTCAAGAACTTTGGTCGTCGAAAATCTTGGCTTGTTCCTACACAGTATATATTAGGATTCTTCATGATATATTTATCCACTCAAGTGGATCATTTGCTCGGGAATACTGATGGCAGAACACCAGACGTGGTTGCTCTCACTGTGACGTTCTTTTTGTTTGAATTTCTGGCCGCCACTCAGGACATCGCGGTGGATGGTTGGGCGTTAACTATGTTATCTCGGGAAAATGTGGGTTATGCTTCCACTTGCAATTCGGTGGGACAAACAGCAGGTTACTTTTTGGGCAATGTTTTGTTTCTGGCTCTTGAATCTCCCGACTTTTGTAACAAATATTTGCGGTTTCAACCTCAACCCAAGGGAATCGTTACTCTTTCAGGTAGTGTATTTTAGCTATTTTGCTGTTAGGCTTATTTTATATTTATGAATTGTTTTGATTTTTTAAAAGGAAAGTTCATTAATTTATTTATTGGAAATCTTTGTGGTTAATAACTCGTTATGTTTTCTGTTTCGTTAAGTGGGTTTCCTTGAAGTGTCAGTAAATTAAGATGACTATCAAAGCAATCATAATTGATCAGTAAACAGAGACAACAACAGGATAAAATAATAAAACCCTTGAATCTGGGGATCTGTGGGCATTTGCTTAATATACACATGCACATTTTTTTAAAAGTTAGCTCATTGGCTCACATTTTTCATCTTATGTTTTGGTGGATTGAGTTTTCTAGCTTTTGGCTTTTGATCCCTTTCCACCCTTTGCGCCAGTTGTCTTCTTGTAGTCTTTTGGTGAACTGAGCAGGGTTAATTCATTCAAATGTTACTGAGCTGATTAGGTGCCAGATTCTAAGGGCCTCCTGTGAGTAAGAGCCCTACCAACAAGGGATGGGGGAGATGAACATTTCAGAGGAGCCCAGAGTTGTTAGCCATTAACTTTCTGTGGGAGTCAGGCTTTACATTGGAGCTAACATAAGATTTTGTTCTTTGCTGGGTCTTACTTAGATTTTTTTTTTCCTTAGGTTGATTTGTTCTTATGCATGTTTTGTTAGCTGCTTAATTAACTGTTGACTATGCACTTTGTTCTCTTGTAGAACCCAGAAGCAGCTTACTTTTTAACTACAATCCCCCACCCCTTCCCAGTACTGGGGATCAAACCCAGGACTTTTGCCCTGAGCTACGTTCCCAGGCTTTTTTAAAATATTGAAGAAGAAGAAGAAGAAGAAAAAAAAAAAAATAGGGTTGGTCAAATAGCTTAGCTAATTAAAGTGCTGGCTTGGACCAGGGGTTCGATCCCTGGGCTGCTGAGCCTGGTGCGCTGAGACGGCAATTGAGACTGGGCGTGGTGGCGCACAACTGTAATCACAGCTCTTGGGAGGCTGTAAACAGATCTAGTAGTGAGACCCTGAACATCTTGTAGACCCTTCCCTAAAATAAAATAAAATTTTGAAACGGTGTTGCTAAATTGCTCAGGCTGGGCTTGGACTTGTAATCCTCCTGCCCCAGAGTGTTGGAATTTTAGGTGTGCATCAAAACTAACTTAATCTTTATATCTGTAGTTGGCGTCCCTCTTTAGTTCAGATATTTTAGTTAAGAGTTAAAAGTTCTTGTAACTTTATTCTCCTCTGAATATATATATTTAAACAAAAGTTAAATATTGAGACAGGGTTTAGAAAAGTATTAAAAGGCATCATTTTTAAGATTCTAAATTTATACTGTAATTAACATTGTTTGGCATGTAACATGTGAACAGAGATGGAATATATTGAATATATGTACTGCCAAAGAAAGCACAAGCTGGGAGTATACAATACTGAGAAACAGTGGTATTTGGCCTCTAGAAAACAGTAATCTACAAAGCAAGTTTAGACCAGGAGAAATAGAGGTGTAATCCCTTAGAAACAAAGCCTTGATTATTCTGAGATTGTCATTTTCATACTTTCACAGATCTATTACAGTCCTGAATGTAGGAGTAGTTTTTTCTTAGTCTTTTTTAAGAATCTATAGAGGCAAAGAGGATCTGTTAAGCTGTAAGAAAGGTGCAAGTAATGCAAAGGGAGCATAAAGATTAGAACATAAAAGTTTTATTGCTTGAAAATATCATATATTTCAATTTCTTTTTTCTTTCCTTTTTTTTTTTGTATTTAGTATAGGATCTAACTACATAGATTGGACTCATAGTGATCCTCCTGTTTTCAGCCTCCCAAGCGCTGGGATTACAGGCAGGTACCGCCACCCCCCAGTTTCAATCACAGTGACCCTAGGGGTGGGGCCCATACAGCACACCACCGGGGATCTAACCTGCACTCTGCCTAAGCAGGCATTTTAGTCCACTGAGCTGTCAGGCTGACCCATCTTCATTGTTGGTGGTTTAATGTGTTCACATTGAGCAACATCTCCCAACCCCTTTTTTATTTCTTATTTTGAGTCATAGTCTCTGGAGTTGTAATGTTGTTCAGGCTGTCTGAGCCTGTTAGCGTGTTGGGAATACAGGGGTTCACTGTCATGCCCAACTATTTTAAATTTTTAACCAACCCATGTCTACTGGTCACTGAATGCCTCTCTGGTGCTAACTGGGTGATAGGTATTATAATTTTTTAAATATCAGAATTTTCTGGTCCCAAGGAACTCATAGGTTATTGTGGAGATTTGCAAACCAATATGACTTAGTGGGTGGTTGGATAATGTAAATGAACTGACAGAATTGGTACAAAACAGTAGGGCTTGGGATAATGAGGACCTAAGACACTTATACCCCTCTGAAAGCAAGGAGTTTGAATTCAGATAATTGTTGTCTTATGGCAGTAGGATTTCAGAAGTGTTATGCCTTTTACATATTCAAGAGAAGCTGAAAATTCCACTTTTCCTAATTTAAAACTAGCTTCATACAAAATATATTACTAGGTTATATCCAGCCTTGATCTGGTATTTAGACTTCTCTAGTAGCAGTGGCAATAACGATAATGATTAGAAGAAGCATTTGGAGTAAGAAACAGCATATTGGGGCTGGCGAGATAGCTCAGTGGTCTAAAGTGCCTGCTTACGCAAGCATAGGCAAAGCGCAGGGACTGCAGTTCAGTCCTGTGGTGCTGTGTCAGCCACACTCCCAAGGTAAAAAGCACATTGGAGCTTTGGAGCACTGCAAGGTTTTTGTTTTGTTTTGTTTTGCTTTGCTTTTGTTTTCAGAGTAGGAAAATGTATTGGAGAGAAGGAATGGGGAATAGGAATGGGAAATGGGAAACAGGAATAGCTCCTGAGAGACAGGAGGGGCCCTAAATGGGTTGTGCAATGTTAGGGTTTATAGTGAAGTTTTTTTTGATAGATATGTGCATGTAAGAGTCAGAGGAAAAGGGTGTGTTACTTTGAAAAAAGAAATGTTGAGATGTTAATAAAATAGCAGGTACTTTAAAGACATTCCTGCTATGAACTAGAAAGAAAGCAGGGGTATGGAGAGATCACTTGGCAGCCTAAGCACTGGCCTGGCAAAAGCAAGGACCAGAGTTTGATTCCTGGTACCTCAGGCCATGCTGGCCAGAAACTCCAGGCACACCCTGCCAGCCACCACAACCAGGTGTGATGGCATACACTGGTAATCTCAATGCTAGGGAAGCTAAGACAGGAAAATCACTACGAGTCCAAGCTGTGTAGCAAGGTCCTATACCAAATAAATAAATAGCAGGATCATTAATTACTACTTAATGACAATTGCTTTGCTTTCAGAAACAGTTCTCATTTATGTATCTTATGCAAGTAGAAATGCTTGTTATAGGGATGGTGAGATAGCTCAGTGGTCTAAGCACCTGCATAGGCAAGCCCAGGGACTAGGGTTCCACAAGTCACACAGGCTCTGCCCCCTGGGTATGCTGAGCCAGTGACCGAGCCTGGGCTTGGTGGCACATGGCTGTGAGCAAAGCGATGGGGAGGCTGAAAACAGGAGGGTCACTATGAGTCCAAACTGTGTAGTGAGACCCTTTACCAAATACACTTAAAAAGAAAAATGTTACAGAATTTTAGCATGCTAATTGACCCATTACTAGTAAAACCATTTATTCTTAGGCTATAATACATCCTTTAGCATTTTTATCTAGTTTTGAAACATTACCTTATATTCTAGAAATGACAAAAATGCAGGGATAGAGGACACATCTGTAGTTGCTAGGGATGTGTGTGGGAGAAGTTAGATGAGTATAAATGAACATGTCCAGAGTTTTGGGGGAGTGGTAGAACTATATCTTGATTGTGGTTATGATTTGAAATCTGCATATTTTCAGATTTATACTACAATACACAAAAATTTCGATTCTGTATAATCATTAAAAATTAAATGTATTTTTTAAAATTAAGAAAATTCAGTTATCTCAAAAGTTTATTTCTAGGTAAATATTACTTGAAGTATATGATATGAAATCTTTAAACTTAGCTCCCTTTTTGCCATCAGTGGAATCATTGAACAATTTGATAAATCTTACCAAAATTTATTCAAATATCAATATTGAAAAATGGAACAAATTTGAATTCATTTTTCAATGTTAAGTTGGGATTGTAGTAGTAAAATGAAAAAGTGCAGGAACACTGAGGTTAGTAGATTCAGGAGAGTTTATATGTAAAAAGCTAGTGACCCACACCCCAGAAGGATGGTCATAAAGCCTTTTTTCTTTTTAAATACAAAGCAAAGGATACATTTAGTAGTTTGTTTCATTATGTGAAGAACTGAGGAAATGATTTTGTGAGGACAGTGTATTTATAAAATATACTATAAACTTTGAATATTTATTTGACATGACATCTTATTCTGAATTTCACTTCTGATTTTATTGAGGCATATTTCTAGGTCATTTGTATTATTTTTTAACATAAATATATTATGAATCAATCATAGAACCTCACAAATTACAAGCAGTATCCTACTTTGATTGTTCGTGTATTCCTGAAAACTGTAACTTAATTTGAGAAGCCAAAATAGACTACGTAATACAAAGGGCCATTTTAATACTGGAAAATTAGAAAGTAAAGTACAAAATCCTCATTTTATTCTTTTAGTCACAATTGTAGGTAAATCTTGCATTGTATGCATGCTTTTTCATTTCATTCTTTTCCCTTTTGTGTACTGTCCCCACTGCCTGTAATCTAGTGGTCATTAGATGACTACAGCATGCCTAAAGATATCTAATGTTTTGTTGTTTATAGTGCCTTACATTTCTCACTCCTAGTAGCATCTTAAAACATATATAGGTTTCCCATTTTTTAAACTTTGTTTTCTTTTTAGACCACATCTCTTCATATAGTTTGCCTACACTAAGGTGGCTCAAACTGGCAATGATCCTCCTGTGTCAGCCTCCCAGCTGCTGTGATTACAGGCATGTTCCCTCACATCCAGCTATGATGACATAGCATAAATCATTGCATCAGAATGGAGATATTTATGCATATCTAGCAAATTTTGTGCTAAGCCAGAGCATATTTATTTATTTATTTTTTAATACATTTAGTACAGGGTCTCACTATGTAGATTGGGCTCAGTGATTCTCCTGTTTTCAGCCTCCAAGCCCTGGGATTACAGGTGCACACCACCACACCCAGTCTCAATCCTCTCAGCATGCCCCGGAGGTAGGACCGGCACAGCAGCCAGGGATTGAACCCTGGCCGCTGTGCTCTGCCTAAGCAAGTGCTTTAGCTTATTTATTTTTTTAAAGCAAATCACTTCCATCTATTCAGTAACAGAAGTCCCAGAGTTAGCATGAGAGTTTGGAGTTAGCATGAGAGTTTGGAGAACTGAAGCTGTTGGCTCCTTAACTTCTTTTTTTTTTTTTTTTTTTGTGGAACCAGGGATTGAACTCAGGCCCTTGTACTTGCCAGGGAAGCACTTATTCCACTGAGCCATCTCCCTGGGCCTCCTTAACTTCTATCTTAAGTTCTGGGCTGCATGTGAGCCTAGTGTTTTGCAGCAGCATGGCTCATATAGGAAGCCACCCGGTGTTCATCTGGTGTTGATTTAAAGAAATAATATTCTTTTCTACCCCTGGGGAAAAAATCTTGATGTTACTGGTCTTAATGAAATGAAATGAGATCTAATATGTAACACCACCATTAGTGGTTAGGAACTATAAGTAATTCGGAAAGTTTAAAGATTCATTTTATATTTACTCTTTTTGCATTAAATGTTGTCTTTGAAAAACGTAATCCCCTAAGTAAGATTATTACATTGTATATGCAAAACAGCATTTTCTGTGAATTCTGTGCAACAGGTTAGCTATTTTCAGCAAATGCTTAAGAGAAATATTTGTGAAATAAAAAAAAAGGTTTATTTCTGCTAAGATTCAGCTGGTGACCCAGTGCCAGACACACACTATTACTGTTTCAGTTTTCTTTACAGTAAAATTGGAAGCCTTGAACTGGGTGGTGGGTATCCCAAGTTCTTCAGGTTCTAACTGTTGAAGTAGAGGGCTGTGCCAAAAAGAAGGTAAAGGAAAGCCAGACTTTTACTTAAAACAAAAACAACTTTTTGTTTTCTTCTGAATTCAAAACTAAAATTAATTTTCTTACTCTAACAGAGAGTTAACAGGCAAGAGAACCCAATCTTAGTCAAGGACATTTGTAACGGACTATGGACCTAAATGTTTCCACCTCTTCTGACAGTGGAAGAGGGTGGGTGACATGGGGTCTGAGGGCCTAAACAAAAGCCTTTACAGGTTTAAGGTTTTTTTTTTAATAATCTAATTGTCACCTTCTCTATAATATTGTTATTATTATTAAAATATTTCCCTGTAAGTTATTATATACAAGGGATTGTTTCAGAAGTTGTGTAAAATTTATCAGTTTGTGTACCCTTTGGGATACCATTAAGGGGGAGATGGAGGTGTGAAGAGGGAGTATATAGGTAGGCACTTTAGAAAAATGTAGTTCCAATATCTGTTTCACACCTTATGATTGGGACTAAAATATATTCCCTTTTGCTTGGGTATTTCTGGGTGATGGACAAGAACACCTACTTGGTCTGTGTATATATGACCATTTAGGCAATATAAGTACAAAAAGTATTCTTGCTTTAAAACTAGACCTGAGGGGCTGGAGAGATAGCTCAGTAGAATAAGCACTTGCCTGGCAAGCACAGGGTCCTGAGTTCAGTCTCTGGTACTGCAAAAGAAACTAGACCTGAGTGTGAATCCCCCATGTGACACTTTCTGGAAGTAGGAATAATAATGCCTATTTTGTAATTTAAATTTTTAATCAATTATTTTACTTTTAAAGACAAGATTTCATTGTACAGTCCGGGCAGGCCTTGAACTCACTCTGTAGGCCTTAAAATAGAGGTAATCTCATACCCCCTGCATCCCTAGTGCTAGGGTGACAGGCATGTGCTGTGTGCCACCAGGCCTGGTTTTGTGACTAATTTTTGAGAGGTAATGAAGGTTACCAGAATTTTTGAGTGAAAGCTTTGGCTCTGGGGTCCCAACAAATCTGTCCTAAAACATCAGTCAAGGAAATCAGTGGTGGTAGACAGCAGGAAAGGAGCTTTAATGAGCATGACCATATTGGAAAGAATAGAAAGGATAGATTTCTATTTTATTGTTATTTTATGTATTTAGTACAGGGTCTCACTACACAGATAGTGATCCTCCTGTTTTCAGCCTCCCAAGCGCTGGGATTATAGGCATGTGCAACCTCTCCTAGACTCAATCGCTTTTTTTTTTTTTTTTTTTTTTGCGGAACTGGGGATTGAACTCAGGCCCTTGCACTTGCCAGGGAAGCGCTTATTCCACTGAGCTGTCTCCCTAGTCCTTCAATCACTCTCAGCGCACCCCAAGGCCAGGGGTGGCACAGCGCACTGATTGAGCCCTGGTACCTGGGTCTGCATAAGCAGGCACTTTAATCCACTTAGCTATCTGGCCAGCCCCTACATATATTTTCACAGTTGGATGTGGTAAGAAAAAGGATACATGTAAAGTATATTGATATTTATGGCACGTGGTGTATGCACTGAATTTATAGTAGCCAAACACAATGCTGCATATCTATAAGCTAACCTCCATGAGGTTAAGGCAGGAGAATCACCAGTTCAATGCTAGCCTGGACAATTTAGCAAGACCTTGTCTCCAAAACAAACAGAAAAAAATGAAGGGTGGTTCAAGACTTAGGTAAATGATAGAGTGCTTGCCAAGCACACTTGAAGTCCTGAGTTCAGTTTTCAGCACCAAAAGAAAAATTAAGTAAATGTCTCTAGTTTTACTTTTTTTTTTTTTTTTTTTTTTTTGGTGGAACCGGGGATAGAACTCAGTCCCTTGCACTTGCCAGGGAAGCGCTTATTCCACTGAGCCATCTCCCCAGCCCCTTTACTATTATTTTTGAGCAGAGTATTTGACAGATTCTCCCAGACCATTGTTCACTCCCACCACTAAATTTGTCTGAAGGTAATAGCTAAGGTATCTTTCACTGAAACAACCTGACAATGCTGTGTGGTCCCTGTTCCATACCTAGAGAAGGTTGTGCTTGAACAGATTAAAAGCATTGAAAATTTTTAAAAGAGGAAATCTTATGTAAACCATCATCTGTCATTTATTTCTGTCTTGTCATAACTGAGATAGCATGAAATTATGACTACTGTGTATTATGGGATATGGAAATCATGTTCCACTCCTAGCACTTTCCTTGAATAAAATGGCATAATAGGCTTTTGTTTCATTCAACTTAGTTATATACTAAATGAATGTAATGCTTTTTTTTCTTGTTAATTGCCACTGCTTATTTTGGATCTATCTAATGTATGTTTAAAAGTTTAGGATTATTTTATCTTTTGTACCTGGAATGTTGCTTTATGCATAATAATAAATATACATCTAAAAGGGTTTTTTATTTGTAAATTGAAAAGTTTTATACAAAATTATTTAGGATCAAATAAGTTACATCATTTTAAAAGTTACTTATAGATTTAAAATATTTTTAATTTCAGACTTCCTTTTTTTCTGGGGAACTGTATTTTTAATAACAACAACTTTAGTTGCCCTTCTAAAAAAAGAAAACAAAGAAGTATCAGTAGTAAAAGAAGAAACACAAGGAATCACAGATACGTACAAGCTGCTTTTTGCAATTATAAAAATGCCAGCAGTACTGACATTTTGCCTTCTGATTCTAACTTCAAAGGTAAGAAATTTATAAAGTAAATATTTTGATGATCAATACCGTGGACTGTGTTCAGTGACTTTGAATCATCAGTTTCTTTTCTACTGTCATTAGAATTTAACAGTGAAAAACAATGTTTATAAAATGTATTTGAAAAGATGTGATCACATCAAAACAATGTCAGAGTAAGCTAAATGTCTTGGGGGCCTTGCAAAGAATTATGTGAAGAACTGCTAATATCTAAAATTTTAATATTAACGTTTGGTGTGGAAGTGATTGGCTTTGAAAAAGTAATAACTCTGTTGTTATATTGAATATACTTTTAATGTTGGGATGGTAAAATTATTTACTGAGAATAAGATTTACTTATTATGGGCCAGGGAGATCTGGCATAAGCACCTGCCAGGCTAGCTCAAGGTCCTGAGTTTGATCTCCGGTACCAAAAAAAAAGGTTTACTAATATATGGAAGTGTATCAGTATTAGAAAAAAAGTCTATTTAAAAATATATTGAGGGCTGGGGAGATGGCTCAGTCGGGCTGGGGAGATGACTCAGTGGGATAAGTGCTTCCCTGGCAAGCACAAGGGCCTGAGTTCAATTCCCGGTTCCACAAAAAAAAGAGGAAAAAAAAAAAATATATATATATATATATTGAATTTGGATTTTTGAGACAGGATCTTATCGTATATTCCTGGGTGGGCTTGAGCTCATTATGTAGCCCAGGCTAGCCTCAAACCTGTTATGATCCCCATCTTCTAGTATGTTTTTAACAGTTAAAGGAAGCAGTGTTGTTGACTTTTATGCTGTATTAAAATCTTCTCATAGTTCTAAAATACTTTTTTGTGTGTGCATGTGTGTGTCATCTTGGAGACTGAGCCCAAGGTCTTCATATTGAGCTATTTCCCCAGAACTTTATTATTTTTGAGACAGGTTCTTGCTAAATGGCTAAGTTGTCCAGGCTGAGTTCAGACGTGATCTTCTTGCCTCACCTTCCCAGAGTGCTGGGATTCCAGGGGTGCACCACCATCCAGCTAGTTCTAAAACAGTTTTGAAGTTTTATTCTAAGAGAAAGATAAGTATATTTTGTTACAGTGAGCTATTGCTATCTTGGAATTAATGGTCCCAAATTTAGAAATTTATAGGAATTTCATTTTATATATTTAAACCTATATATATATAAATACTGTACAGGTATCTTGTGATAACCTCAGAGGAAACAGCTTCATTATTTTTGTTTTGAATGTTTTTCCTCTCCTTCAGTGATAGGGAAGGAAAGTTTGGAATGGCTAAACAATTAAAGAAATATATTATCTCATGATATTATTTAGAAGAAAACATCATCAGTGTTGCAGGCTGACTTTGTACTATAGTAGCCCAGGCTGGCCTAAAACTTGTGGTGATACTTCTCCCTCAGTCCCTACCTGCCAGGATCATAGGCCTGTGCTAGCAATATAGTAGTCATAGTCATGTAAATTTGCATAATCAGGCATTTTTCTGTTTATATTTAATTTGTTTATGTTTTTAATTCTAAAAATGTGCTGGTGAACATTTTTGTGCATAAACCTTTATTTAATATTCTGAATATTTTTCAATAAATTTGTAAAGGGGACCGGGAAGATAGCTCAGTGGAATAAGCGCTTCCCTGGCAAGTGCAAGGGCCTGAGTTCAATGCCCGGTTCTGCAAAACAAAAAAGAATGATCAATAAATTTGTAAATGGAGATTAGTAGGTCAGTTAGTACAACTACTGAATTGTTCATTTTTTATTTTATTTTTTGAGTTATTTTAAAGTTGTACTAATTTATACTATTCCCTAGGAAAGTACAAAGAGGTACTTCAATTACAGAGGTGATAATCCTGTTTTGTCCTTTTAAAGTAAACTTCTCTCAAAATGACATTTCTCATAATTTTTAATGATATAAATAAATTTTCCTGATCTTTAAGTTTTATATAAATGAACTGTGTACTATATATTCTTTGTGTAGTTTTCTCATAGTTATAACAGTAGTCCGTTATGTGGCTATATAATATTCCACTGTATGAATATGCCACTATCCCTTCTGCCAGCAAATGTTTAGAGCTACTATGAATAGTGCTTCTGTAACATTCACATACTTGACTTCTGTTGGACATAGTTATATCTTTAAGATGGGTAATTCCACATAGGCATAAAATTACAGGAAATACATAGACTATACTGCTGGTTTTCCAAAGCTATTGCACTCTTGTGTACTTTCAGCAGTGAGTTGACTGCATTATATCCTTGAAAGCATATACCATGTTTTAAATGTCAGCATTTCTGGCGTGCAGAGAGATATTGTTATGGTTATGAGTCACATCTCCTGATTAAAGAAGCATTAGCATCTCTTCATATTATTGCATTTGGAATATTCAGAGTAGCCTTTTTATATTTATAAAAGAAAAAAATTTGGGGTATCATTTTTAATGTATATTACAAATATCTTCTAGCATGCAAATTTTAATGAATGGTAAGGTCATTCATTAAATATCTCATTGAATATCTCATTTTTACAAAGAAAATAGATAAAATATAAGTGAAATGTTTTTGTAGGGCTAAACTGAAGTACCATTGACTTTTAATATTTTTTAATGAAATATATTCTTTGCTACCATTCAAAGAAGTTGAAACATATACTATTTATATTTTTTTTTAATATTATATAGGGCCAAGGAGATAGCTCAGTGGTCTGAGTGCCTTCATGGCAAGTGCAGGAACCTGGATTAGCTCCCTAGAGCCATATGCTCTGCTGGCCCGCCATGGTCCCACAGTGCCAGCCACTGAAACTGGGCATGGTGGCACACGCCTGTAATCCTCCGAACTGGGATAGCTGAAACAGGAGGACTACCAGTCCAACCTACATTGAGAGATCCTGTACCAAATACATTTAAAAAATGTGTGTGTGTGTGTGTGTGTATAATTTTACACTCACTGAAAATTTACTAGTAGAAAGGAGCTTCCATATATCCTTCATCAAGATTTTTAAATTATTAACATTTAGCTCTACTTTTTCTATTCTGTAGATTTTCTTTTCTCTGTATTTCAGAGTGATTTGCATATTCACATTAAAATCTAATTCCTATAAATGAAACTTTTAGGAGACTATATTTCAAAAATTTTGGAAGTTTAAGATTATTATATCATTATCTATTCATTGCTTTATCAAAGATTTACCAGTTGTAGCAATAACAGCCTTTATAACTATTTTTCTCCTGGTCAGGGATTCAATCCAGAATCACATATTGCATTTGGTTGGTATGAGTCTTTCTTTGTTCTTCATAACCTTGACACTGTTTAAAAGTTCCAGCTTGGGGATTAGAAGCAGAATAAACAAATAAACAAACAAACAAAAAAACCCAAGGAATACACGCCAGTTTTTCTGTAAAATGGCTTTTCATTTACATTGGTTCTGTTTCTTCATGTATTCAAGGTTATGTGTATATGGCAGGCATGTGACAGAAGTAATATTTTGATGTCTTAAAGGAATTATAGGAGCCATGCTGTGCCCCTCTAGCCACTTAATTATTGTTACTTTTTTTTCAGAACTCAGGCCCTTGTGCTTGGGGGGAACACTTATTCTACTGAGCCCAATTATTGGTCCTGACTGTTTACTTTGTTAATCCATTACAAAAGTAATTTTGTCTTTTGTAATTGAAAACTAATTTGGGTTGAGAGTAGAACTTCATAGCAAAGCAGTTTTCTACTGTACCCTTCCCTGGGTTTGATCCCTAATTAAAAATCCACTCATTTATGAGTAGATACTTTGAGACTACCTAAATATCTCACTTAGTTCAAATTTTTATCCATTATTTCATCATCCTTTTTATTGTTTATAAAAATTAATCTATTACTTCCTCTTACTCATTTTATTCAAGCTCTGCAATTGTGTTTTTAGAATTACTTTTAAAACATCAATTGGAGGAGTTTAGGAAATTTTATTATGATCTTTTAGAAATTTTCACACATATACACATTTTATATACATATATATAGAGAGACACTTAAATTATTTATGGCTAATTAAACACTTAAAATATACAAATCAGTTGGTGTGGATCTATAATAGATTGGACTTTTTTGAAGTAGAAATTTAGTTGTAATTAAACCATGTACAATAAATACAGGTAGTGAATTTTTTAAGACATAATATAGTATGTGCCTTCTATAAATTGATTATTTTATCAGATATAACAGTATGATGCTTGAGTTAACAGTGAAGTTGATGACTCTTAAGGAATACTTATAGGAAAATATTTCGTAAGTCGCAAATTAAAATGCTTTTTTGTTTTTACATTTCAGATTGGTTTTTCAGCAGCAGATGCAGTAACAGGACTGAAACTGGTAGAAGAGGGAGTGCCTAAAGAACATTTAGCATTACTTGCAGTTCCAATGGTTCCTTTGCAGATAATATTACCTCTGATTATCAGCAAATATACTGCAGGTCCTCAGCCACTAAACATATTTTACAAAGCCATGCCTTACAGGTAAAAACTAAAACTATACTAAAGTAAGAAATCTTAAAATGCAGAACAATCCTCATTAGCAGTAATATCTGAGTGTGTAGAGTGTATAGAGAAAAAAAGGCTTGAAGGACATCCTTAATGTCAGTGTCTTCTATATGCACTTTTATCTCTTTAACCTCCTAATGGGTTTTAGATACAGGCTTGTTTCCTATGATTGGCACACAGATTTCTGTTTTCTTGTTGTTTAACCTAAAGTGAAAATTAATATAATGCTCCTTTTTCTATAGATTATTGTTTGGATTAGAATATGCTCTGCTAGTTTGGTGGACTCCTAAAGTAGAGCATCAAGGAGGATTCCCTATATATTACTATATTGTAGTGCTGCTGAGTTATGCCTTACATCAGGTAAGCTTGCTGTGGCTTTCAGGGGGTAAACTTTTGTACTGAAGAAATTTTTCTACAGCTGCCTTCAAATAATAATAAAATTTAAGATTTAAACATGATTATGACAGAAAATTATTTGATGATTAACTATAAGGCTTTTGCTTTTGATTTCGTGAGTTTTGTTTATGGAAAGGGAATTTCTTATTCTTTTAAAATTTTTTCCTTCAACAAGAATTTATTACACTAGAATTGATTTCAAAGCAACTAATCTTATTTATTTGTTTGTTTGGTACATTTTGGTACAGAGTCTCACAACACAGCTCAGACTTGTAACAATCCTCCTGTCTCAGCCTCCCCAGATCTGGGATTACAGGCATGCACCACCACACCCCCTTTCTGTGGCCGACACAGCCTGTGGTACCAAGGATCCAACCCAGGTCCTTGTGCTTACCAGGCAGACACTTAGACCACTCAGCTCTCTCCCCAGCCCCAACTAATCTTACTCTTGCTAAATAGCCCTCAGTCCTTCTCTAGACTGGGTTCTTCAGTTCCTAGTATCTTTTCTTCCTGAAAGTATTGCGAAATAATAGTGGCTACTAGATTAAAGATCCTAAGCTTTAGTTTAGATTCTGTACTGAAAGTTACAGTTTAGATTTGTAATTTTGGAAGCCGCTTTTTCTGTGTTCTCTGTTTATAGCTCCCAAAAGAAGTGACCTGCACTTTTCTCTAGCCTCATCTAAACTCTTATTGAAGAGTGAAATGTGGTGTTCTAGATATAAATGATTCAAATAAATGGCAGAGCCCAGAAGTAATTTTTGGAACTCAGTAGCATTTATTGCTACTGTGTATTTCACCTTGGGTTTTTCTTTAGAAAGTAATGTAAGCCCTTTGAAAGTTATATTTTGCTTCTTACTCTGTTCTTAAAATGTGACTGACAGCTGATTTCAATAGTTTATTTGTTTTGCATGCAATGAAATTACAATCCATGATGGATGTTTGATTATACCATATTTTTTGTTTGTTTGGTTTTGGTTTTTTTGTGGAATGGGGGATTGAACTCAGGCCCTATGTGCTTGCCAAGGAAGCACTTATTCCACTGAGCCATCTCCCCGGCTCTACCATATGCTTTTGAATTTGAGGTAGGATATCAAAACGTTTTGGTTTTGTTCACTATTAATGCTACGTACATAATAGAAGTTAAAAGAAGTATGTTCAGTTTTTCAATGCTTTAGATAAAAAAGAAAATCTAGGTTATAGTAAAAAAGTATTTAGCTTTATATTTCATTAGAGAATTTACCAAAATGTAATCAGAGATTTAAACAACTAAATGTTTTATGAGAAAAGGTACAAGGCCAAGTAAATTTGAGAGTGATGTATTATGTAACTCCTTGCTCAGTAGTTCCTGTCATTCCTTTAAAAAATATTGAGTGGACACCCATTCTGTGCTAGAAACTATTGAGTACAAAAGTGTAACTAAGATGTGATATGTGATATATATATATCTCCACTCCTTATGAGGAATGTGACTATTTTACATTGCAAACATGAAAAACAGTTGTAAACTAATAAAACAATTGAAAAAATAATTTGTTGAGTAGCACAAAGTAGCACACAGTTTACAAAAAATAAAATATGTAATACTCTAAAAAAGGCAGTAACTGAAAAATTGTGCCAAAATGCTTACCCTGTCAAGAAATGTGTTCCCTAAAAATTGTCAGAAAAAAGACACCTTTTACATTTTATGTAACTTAGTGTCTCTCCATTATACTTGACTTTAGAACTCCTTCTCTTGGCACAACTCCTGGAACTGTGTGTACAGTTAATACTGTTTTAGGAACATAGTTTGTTTCTGTCTTTATAAATGGAAAGTTATTTTTGTTCATAAACAATTTTCAATTTTGTTCAGTACTGGAGACCAAACTAGGGCCTCTGCGCTGAGCTGCATATCCACCTTTTTCTACTTTTGAAATAAGTTCTTGAATTGTGAGTCCAGGTTCAGCCTTGTAGAATGCTGAAATTTCTGGCATGTGCTACCACACTCTGCTATTTTTTGTCTCTTAAGAAAGCTTTTCTTAGGCTAAAGATGGATCTGAGTGGTAGAACTCTTGCCTAGAATGCAAAAGGCCACTACCAAAAAAATAAAGGTTTTTAGTATTCCTTTGCTACATAAAGTTTGAAATGTTATTTTTCTTCTGTATATATAGAACAAAAATGCATTTATTTCCTTGAGTGTTTATGTATATAATACATATACAAATAAATGTGCATATACATTACTTATACATTATATATTATGTGTGTAACATATATTTATGTAGCTACAATGCAAATATCAGGCTTTGCTTTTTGTTATTTGCAGCCTTCCTACCACCTTACCCACTACTTTCTGTTGACATTCTTTGACTACTCATGGTAGAATTATGGACTGCATTTTTCATAGGTCTTTGCTCCCTATTTTCCTAGCCTATAATAAATTCTTGAGAAGTATGGAGACTGTTTCTTATTCATCTTTGTATTGCCATGACCTTAAGCCCTCATTTTTATTTTTATTTATTTTATTGAAGTACAGATATCAATGAGACAGTTTTAAGATACCTTGACAAGATGGATTTGATAAATTAATACATTGCAAACTGTTTTCATAATGTTTTGGTATCATAGAAGGTGCATACATGATATTATACTTACAGCCATTATTATAGCGTATGTAAGCCCTCATTTTTAGTATATGTTCAATAAGTGTTTATTGAATTGAGTTCAGTAATGGTCATGAAAATTAATTTTCCCATTTACGATTTTCGTACTCTTTTTTTTTTTTTTTGGTGGCTGGCTCAACCCACCCTGGGGTTGGGGCTAGCATGGCATGTGGTACTGGCATGAGCCTAAGCTTGCCTGAGAAGGCGCTTTAGACCACTGAGCTCTCTCACTGGCCCTTAATATTCTTATGTCAGTTTTATAAGTCTAATTATAGTGACTGAAGACGTTCCCATGGTGGAACACTTGCTTATTAGCATGTGTGAAACCCTGACTTCAATCCCCAGCACCAAGCGAAAAACCAACTAAACAAAAAATGCCTTAATCACACTAAAAATGTTTTATGTTTTTCTGCAGGTTACATTATACAGCATGTATGTCTCTATAATGGCTTTCAATGCAAAGGTTAGTGATCCACTTATTGGAGGAACATACATGACTCTTCTAAATACTGTGTCCAATCTGGGAGGAAACTGGCCATCTACAGTTGCTCTTTGGCTGGTGGACCCCCTCACAGTGAAAGAGTGTGTAGGGGCGTCAAACCAGAATTGTCGAACACCTGATGCTGTGGAGGTAAGCATGTTTTACTTTTAGATAATACTAAGTAAATATTAAAATATTAATTTCTTCGCCTATAGAAATACTATGTCTTACTTAAAATCATATCTGTTCATAGTGTCTAAGGCAGAAATCTATAAATACCCCATGTGCCATCATAATTACAGATTATAACCCTTGTATCAACAAGGCTAACTCAAGGTTGCATCTTACCAAAGGAGGAATCTTTCCTTCACCCTTAGGATCACTGTCCTTTTGAATAAATGCCTAAGTAGAATTAAGTTTTATAATGACAGAAAAGGGAAAATTCCAGAAGCTA
>PVKA01032895.1:0-24897 GCA_004027165.1 Ctenomys sociabilis | reverse complement strand
CGCCCGGCTTCTTTTTTTTTTTTTTTTTAATCGATGTATTTATGAGGGCTGGCGAGATAGCTCAGCGGAATAAAGCATATGCTTTGTCAGAGCCCAGCAGCTGGGGTTCAGTGCCTGGTTTGCCATGCTAGCCCTACTTCTGGGGCACGCTGAAATTGTGATTGAGACTGGGAGAGGTAGTGCAGCCTGTAATCCCAGCGCCTGTGAGACTATACACAGGAGAATTCGAGCCCAATCTGCATAGTGAGACCATGTAGACCCTGTAGACCCTGTACTAAATACAAAAATCAACAACAAAAACTATATATGTATTTGGTATAGGGTCTCGATGCAGCTTCGACTTCTAGTGATCCTCCTGCCTCAGCCACCCTAGCCCTGGGATTATAGGAATGTGTCACCATGCCTGGTGGTGGCCAGCACTGTGCACCCCAGGGGAGCTGGCACAACATGCAGTACGACTGGGGATTAAACCTAGGACATTGTACTTGCCAGGCAGGCACTTAGACTGCTGACCTATTTCCCTAGCCCTCTTCTCCATTCTTTAAACATTTTTTAAAATAGAGTTTTGACAGTTTGCTAAAATATATATAATATAAAATTTACCATTTTAACCATTTTAAAATGTGCAGTTCATTGGTGTTAAGTGTGTCCTCATAGTTGTGCAGCCATCATTACTATCCATTTTGAGAATTCTCATCTCTCTTTGGAGTCAGGGTTTTGCTCTACAGCCCAGGCTGGTCTTGAACTCACAACAGTCCTCCTGCCTCAGCCTCAGTTGTTACGGTTTGTGTCTAATTGTCCCTGCAAAACCTCATGCAGTTACGGGGTGGATTCTGGAGTTTGTGATTGATTCTTGGTCCAATTCTGGGATTGCGGGTGCTGCACTCTGGTCCTGGGGTGGGTAATCTGCATTACAGTGTGAGGAGGGGGAGGGAGGCTAGCTAGCTGCTGGAGCTGCTGCTGCTCTGTTGCTCTGGCTGCCCTCTGCCATGTGCTACTTTGTCTTGGAACCAGCTGAATATGATCTGAAACCTCCACTGAATGAGATCTAAAACTTTTCCTTCCTTCATTCTGGATGTCAGATATTTGTCCTCACAATGAGAAAAGAGTAACTGAGACAGCCTGCAAGGGCTGGGATTACAGGTGTGTGCTACCATGCCTGGCCAGAACTCTTCATTTTATAAAAGTCATCTAGGCATAGTGGTGGATGCCTGTAATCCCACTGCTGGTGAGTCTGAGGAAGGAGAACAGTGAGTTCAAGGCCAGCCTGAGCCTACATAACAAGTTCAGGGCTGACCTGGACTACCTAGCAAAACTGTTTTGAAAAACGAAAACCAAAACAACCCCTGAAATTCCACAGTTATCTCCTTCTAAAAGTGGCTTGCCAAATAAATTTTACCAGGTTCTGGGTTGTTCACCTCTCCTTGGGTTAGATTCCAGGTTCTTCTCAAACAAAATTGAATGAAATGAGCAAAAAGCAGTGGCAAAGTTTATTTCAAAAAAGTAAAAGCTGCATAGTGAGGTTAGACCAAGTTAAGGAGAAAGCAAGATAAAGTATCCTCAGGAGAAAGCAGGGTGGGATACTATGAAGAAGACCAGGATAGCAAGCTCATCATGGCTTGCCTGTCCTTTTATGGTGTGCTGATGTTGAGGAAAACATCAAGAACTTCTACATATGAGCCTAGAGGGTGCTGGGATCTCGTGCTTCAGGTTGACCTCAGGTCTAGGCCGTTGCATTGAGAACCTTGAGTTCTTGCAGGAAGTCCATGTGTAGGAGTTTTGGAAACTGTTCTGTGTGTGTGTTCTTGGATCTTGTAATTAACCTGTCATACCTACATCCCTAGTCAGTTCAGCCACACTTCAATCTCTGATATTAATAGTTCCTTACTAGAGAGTAGTTCTCTACTAGACAGTAGTTCCCTATTCCCTGGCCTTTGGCAAGCACCATTCTGTTTCTCTTGGTTTCTGTATGATTTTTATTGCTCTGAACCTCACATTGAATTATACAATGTTTGTCTTTTAGTGATGAAATTAACATAATGTCCTCAAGGTTTATCCACATTGTATCATATGTCCACATTTCCTTTCTTTTGAAGACTGAATAATATTCCCCTGAATATACCTACTTCATTTTGCTTACTTATTCCTAAGTGGATACTTAAGTTGCTGCCATATTGTAGTTATTATGAATAATGTTCCTAGGAACCTGGATATACTGGCTCATTTAATTCTTACAACCACTTCAGGAGATGAAAACTATTGATGAGGAAACTGGTATTTCGAGCAGTCAAGTAACCTATACAAGTTTATCTTTAGTAACAGCCTCCGTCTGTCTAGGTTGTATAACTACTAGTTATACACCCTTTTAATGTGTTCTGTTTTGCCTACAGATATCGTCTCCGCTAATTGCCATGCCTTAATGTATCATTAGTGATAGTAAACTAATCTTTAATACTAATGTTGACAAATGAACATATAGTACGTTTATTCATGTTATATCAACTATGAATCTTTCAGTTAAAAAGTAAAGTTGATATTGGGCTTGATGGCTCATAACTAATCTCAGCCCTAGGGAGGCTGGGGTACGATGATCACTCTTGAGCTTGAGGTCAGCATGGGTTATATGTTGAGTTCAAGGGCAGTTTGAGCTACATAATGAAACCCGTCTCAAAAAAAGGTAAAACAACAAAAAACCTGAAACATTTCAAACTAGATTTTAAGGTATTTAACAGTCTTTGATCTTGAGGTGATTATTTTTTGTATATAGTAGACATATAATCTGTGGGAAACTTGGAATGATAATTTCAATAATGATATAGGAGAAATATAACTCCCAATCTATTAGATTTCAGACATTCTGAGTTCATGTCCTGTGAAATAGAAGAGTAATTTCCAAAGGACAAAGAAAGTTAACAGTAGGGAAGTTTTATTAAAGGGAAAAGGAATAGCTCCTGAGGGACAGGAAGACTCCCAATTAGTTCACCTCTGAGGCGCTTTCTCCACGAGTTTTGTATAGGGCATAATCACAAATGAGTACAAAACCAAAAGGTGGGTACAATGTGGGTCAAACTATAATCAGCCAATAAGATTAGAAGTATAGCCTCTATGAGTCCATACTTCCACTATACATTTGTGAAGTCCATTTGTTCAAAAGGTTGGTTCTGTTCTAATGTTTCATGTTTGATGTTTTGTATCTAGTTGTCTGTTTATTTGTGGTGTATTGAGGTTTGCCATCACAATGGCGTTCATATCTGTTGAAATTTGTTTTATATAGTTGGGTGCACTGGATTTGTTGCATATATATTTATGATTGTTATCTCTTCCTCTTGGATTGTTCCCTTTATGAGGATATAGTGACCTTCTTTGTCTGTCTTCATTAGTCTTGACTTGAAAGTCACTTTGTCTGCAAGGGGTTCTGTGTCCCATGGAATAGTATTGTTTTCTACCTTTGCCTTTCAGTCTTTGAATTTCTTTTTGGATAAGTATGTTTCTTATATCCAACATATTATTGGATCTTGCTTCTTGATATATTCCCTCAGTTTTTTTCTTTTAAACAAAAGATTGATTTATCCTTGTAATGCTGTTTTTTTTTGGTTCACCTTTTTCCAGTTTGTTCACTTATTTACCATGCTTAAACTTATTCTGTTGAGGGTTCATAGAGTTATAATCCTTGTTATCTCTTTCTACTATGACCTTCAGAACATTTTGGCATTTGGTTTGTTGTTTATGAATTTGCTCAGGTGGTGTTTGTCATGGTAGTATCTTATTTCTCCAACAATTTTAGAAGATAGTTTTGTAGGGTACATCAGTCTGGTTTGGGGCTGGAGAGATAACTCAGCAGCTAAAGTGCCTACCTGGTAAGTGCAATTTAATCCCCAGTACAAAAAAAAAAAAAGAAAACGTTGTTGGAGGTTGTTTCCTTTTAGGGCTTGAAATACATCATTCAAGCTCTCTTTGACTTGAAGGTTTATGTTCAGAAGTCTACAGTGATTCTGATGGGGTTTCCTTTATACGTGATTTGCATCTTTTCTCTGACACCTTTTAATTTTCTGTTCTTGTGTTGAATTTCTGGAATCTTAACTATTCTATGCCTTGCTGGTTTTTTTTTTTTTTTTTTTTTTGGTGGTGATAGCAGGGGGTGGGAAGGATTATGGATAATTGGAGTTCTATATAGCAGTATGTCATATTTTTCCCTTGCCAGGGAAGTTGCTTGCCATGATGTCCATGAACAGGTTTTTTAATGTTATTTGTGATTTTGCCTGCTTTTTTCATTGACTCTGATCCATGATTTATGTTGTTCTTATTTGCATCTAGCAGCTGTTGGATTGATTTCTTGTGGTCCCTTGATATTTTTTTTTCTTGATTGCTAACTGCAACCCTGTCTTCTGTATCTGAGATTCTGTCCACACATTGGATCATCCTGCTGTGCATACTCTCAATGAAAGTTTTAATGTCCTGAATCTGTTTGAATCTGTTTTATGTTTTCTATTTCTGTCCTATGTTGGGCATTCATGATTTCCATCATTTTCATAAAAGCTGTGCTGCTACTGCTGCTGCTGCTGTATCTTCTTCTCCTCCTCTTCCTCCCCCTCCCCTTCCCCTTCTCCCCCCCTTCTGTCACTAAGCATATGTTTCATAATTATTTCTAATGTGATTTTTTTTTTTTTCCTAGAGCCTCTTTCATTTTCCCTGTTACTTCCAATGTTAACCACATCAGATGCTTTTTGGGTTATCCTATCATATTGCCCCTGAGATTGCCTTTGGTGAGCTAGACTTCTTGGGTTGTATCTTATTTAAGTGTCTTCTCATTTTCTTCTTGTTTTTTAGGTTTGATTCCTGGGTTTATGCTTGTAAATTGCCCATGGCAAGTAGCTTTATTGCTAGTGTTTAGAACCCTTAGGAAGTAGCTATCTGTTAGATGTGTTTTTCAGGTGTATCGGTATTTGGATTTTGAGTTTATGGCAAGATCCTATATCTCCAATTTATTGGGAATGGAAAGTCACTGCCTATTTGATCCAGCCTGTGGTTCTTTGGCACTATTGTGTACCATTTTTTATGACTCTTAGGCAATCTCAGTCCTGGTGTACCAGGAAGAATAAATGGTTCTAGAAGAACTATGTCACTTTGGCTAATGTGGTGCAGTCAACAGTAACAGTAGTATCAAACACAGTCTAGAAAGTGACAAACTGAGGTATGTATTAATTTGTCACCATTAGCTCTTTGAACTAGATTTGTGGTTATATAACAAAAGTTAAAACAAGCCAGAAAATTATAAGTAGTAAAGAAGCCCTCTGGGCCGGGGAGATGGCTCAGTAGAATAAGCGCTTCCCTGGCAAGCACAGGGTCTGAGTTCAATCCCTCTTTCCGCCAAAAAAAAAAACAAACAAAAAAAACAAAACCACAAAAACCCTCAGTATGCCAATTTTATCCTCAGGGGAGAAAATTTGAGAGAGGTTAACAGAAGTAGGAAAAAAAAAAAAAGGGAGAGAGAAGCAAGGCTGGAGGACAAAGGAAAATCTTGCAAAAACTCTGGAAAGGTGCCACAGAAAACAAGAGGGAGAGTGAAAAGGAAGAAATAAAAAGAAGAGAGCCGAGCAAGAGCTAAAAATAAAACCTAGAAACTATGTTTACCCTGATAGAAACTGGGGCCACAGTGAAGAGAAAAAAAAAACTAAATCAACCACCAAAAGACAGAGTGAGAGAACAACAACAAAAAGGCCACTTAAGGTCTCTGTTGTTGTTGGTGAACCATGTGGACAGAGTCCAGATTTGTGTTGATTAATCCCAGCAAACCAGCAGTAGCTTTATGTCAGGATAGTGGTTAATCCCAGTGAGTCTGCACTGCATTTCCCCTGAGGCGCTGGCTTCTGGCTATGAGCTGGAGCCAGCCCCGTTCAGCCCCCAGCAGTTGGTGCATCTTCTATGCGCTTTAAAACTCAGTTGGGGCCACTGGATGGAGCCAGAAGTTGTTCCGAGTTTGGGGCTCAGTTGCCCTCTCTCCAAGACAGCTCCCAGCCAGTTGCCCTCTCTCAAGGGTTGTTGGTACCCCAGCATAGCTCATCAGCTGCTATAGTCCTTTACATCCAGTGCTTCCTTCCCCTGCTGTATCTGTCTCTGTGGAGACTTGTATGGTGGCTAGCAGTCACTATGTACCTGTATGTTTGAGATATCTCCTTTGCATGCAGTGAGTCTGGGCTCGAGGAGAAGGTGCTGCCTGCTACCTCCTCCTACTTCATTCAAGTTTTTCTTTTTGCTCTCCCTATAGGCTTCAGTTCTTCAGTGGGTGCAAGGGACCCACTTCCGTCTTTCTTCTCTACTTCTATATTGTTATAATTCAGAGTGTTGACACAAATCTCAGGGAAGCTTTTCTTTGCTGCTTACTCTGCCATTTTCTCAGAAGTGGAAGCATTTCATGATATTTGATGAGGTTTTTTTCTAGAATGCTGCCTTATTTTCAGGAGTCTTCTTGCCAGTGCTGTTGAGTCTAGAATTGGATTATAAACTCTGGAACTATAATTTCCTTCTTAAAGCTCCAAGCCATAGCAGCTTTTCTATTAATAATTCATGTAAGTAAATTGAATAGGTTCTTAATTGTTGGATAGTTTGGAAGAAATATATTCTTCATCTTATATATAGTACTGTACTTGATTATTTATATTGCGTGGCATTACTTCTGTGGAATAGCAGGGGAGATTATAAAAACTGACTTTGGGTCCTTTGCTGCATCAAACTCTTAATAGTATTGATTTTTGTGTTGGTGGGAAGCTTTGCACCAGACTTAAATTTATTGGTTGAAGTTGGGTTTTGTTTTTTGGTGCTTACCAGGGATTGAACTTGTGACCTTCCACTTGCTTTTGTTTTTTGAGACTGTATCTCACTACTTTGTGTAGTTCAAAGTAACCTTGAACTCATGGTGATCTCTCTACTTCAGCCTCCTGAGTGCTTGGATTGTAGGCATTTGCTGCCATACCCAGTTTTGAAGGGTTTTTCTTTTAAATAGAAACAGTTGTGACCTTGAAAATAGTTAATCTGTTAATATAATCATGCCTAATGGTGTGAAAAGACTTGGAAGATTTGAAATTTTCATGGTAGGTACCTCCTGGTCGTCAAGGAGGTTTTGTGATAAATTAATTAAATTTGAAATAAAAGTTTATAGTCTTTTGAATGATAAATTTTTTCATAGATAACATTTACCAAGTGCTATGTATTAAGCTTAAATAAAACTTGAACAGAGTACTGTAGAGATTTTGTCATATAAAATACAACGTATAAAATAGAGAGGTCTGTACTTGTCTAGAAGACATTTAAATGTCAACATCTTCATTGATGTGCTGCTGGGCTGTTCAGTATGTAATTAGTAGTCCAAGGTGAAGGACTGGTTAGACAGTATTCAACACTTAAATTTATGGAATAATGAAAGGGCTTTGTAATTTAACATTAAATAATATTATTTACTGTTTAATTACTGTGTATGCATGTGATCACATCAGAGGGGAGTGATGGACTTAAAAGTGAATGTGAGGCCATAGAACTTTAATAGGATCTGATTCATGACTTTAAATTGATGTGGAGTGAGGATAAAGGGAGAGCTAATCCTTCTGAAGATCCTGTTGTGCCTAGAACCAGTGAATCAGGATCAAAATATCTATAGGATCGGAAGCACTTCTGCTGCTGAGTTAGTTTTGATGATTTTTTTATGATAGACTGCTAGAATTATATTTTTGTTTCAGTGATTGTTAAAAGCAGTAATGAAGTAAAACTGGTTAGGTGGTAGTGTTACTGTCTGTACATGTTCTTTTACTTGTTAATGGAAAATAGGATCATAATGTAAATTCTTTGTATTTCCAAGAATTTAAAGTACAATTGTTCTTTCTCTTAATATCCTTTTTTTTTTTTTTTTTTTTTTTTAAGGGAGTAGAAATGTTAACTGTACCAGATAAGCAAATGACAGCCATTAGTTTGAAATCAGAACTCACCTATAGGAATATATTATTTCATCATTAAATCTTGGTTAATTTATGGAAGTGATGCAAATGACAATGTTTTAAACTACCTGAAAATTTTTTTGAGATTCTTTCACTTTGTGCTGTATTTTCATGCAATTTTAGAATAAATGGTGGTTACATAACCAATTTAGCCTGTAGGTTTTATTTAGTCCCGAAGAAAGTTAATTTTACTATGTATATCTAATAGGAAAATAATAAAATGTAGTAGTAGAACACTAGTAATTAAGTAAATGATATTTAGCTATATTTACAACATAGGATGTTTGTGAAAACTGTTCTGAGTAGTTCAAAAACTCTTGGGGCATCTGGGTGTCTCATGCCTGTGATTTCAGCCATGGGAGACTGAGTCAGGAGGATTGCTATGAGCTCGAGACCTGTCTGGGCCACTTAGTGATTTCAAGGCCAGTTTTAACTACACTGTAAGATATTTATTTATTTTGTTATTATTTTTTTTTTGGTGGAACCGTGAATTGAATTCAGGCCCTTGTGCTTGCCAGGGAAGCGCTTATTCTACTGAGCCATCTCCCTGGCCTCTATATTATAAGATTTTGTCCAAAAAAATGATTCTCCAGGGGCCAAATGAAATTTTTTGAGGTGACTTTATTATTTTGTTAAGATGGATTAAAAACTTACTACTTTTAATTTTGCCTAATGTAGATGTTTCATTAGGTTTGATCAGAATTAAAATTATTGAAGGAAACTAAGTAAAGGAGATAAAGAGAAAGTCTTTCTTGTTACTCTATGGTAAAATGCACTTAACATAAAATACTTGTTTCTTTTTTGCTGTAAAGGAAGAGGGGAGATGGGGTTATTCTGCAAAAGTAGTGATCAGGCAAAGTGTTTATAAGTTCATGGGGGAGGACGAAAGCCCAGTTGTAGAAGTTAGCTGTTTTTAGAACAAGTAATGAGAGAGATTAATGGGCCAGAGCTCAACAACTGCTTATATCAGGAAGGCTTATAAATGATATCTTGGAAAGTGACCCTAAAACTCTAAATTTTCTTTGTGAGAAATCTTGTTACTAGAAGTTATTTCTGCATACTTCTACAGTTCCAGGAGTTAGCTTTTAGGGATTTGTATGAAGTACGTTTGGGAACAGAAGTGAGAAGAAACATAGCCAATAGAGAAACAGCAGACATTTGCAAGTAGTTTCTTGTGAGAGAAACAAGGAAAGTTAATTCTGGGTCTGGCAGTATACAGTTGTCTATTGAAGGGTGAAAAGTAGATGTCATGTCTTTTGTAGGAAGTCAAAATACAGAAATAGCTAGTATTATGTAACCTTGGTGTTGAAGATGTAGTGGGAACAAGATGGGGCTTACGTCATAGGCAAGTTTAACTTACTTGAACTTAGCTGTATATAGTGAACAAACAAAGAAAAATAAAAGCCAGAATTACACCGATTATTATTTTTGATTATAAACATTAACAATCAACTTTAACTAATTTATGCAAAGAAAAATATTTGGAGGCTTTCTGGAGTGCCAGGCTTGGAAAATGGCTTGAGGGTAGCCAGCAGTGAGAGCCACAGCCAAGGTGCAGGCCCAGGAGTGCATTCAGTAGGAGGTCACAGTTGGTACTTGCCAACAGTGTCTCAGTGATTGCTACACACAATTCTTCAGCTATTCCTTTTCTTTTGTCATTCACATAATGGTCTTAAGAAAAGGAAATCCTGAGGCTATTTCCAACCTATTAGAGACAGGGAGAGAGAAGATTTGGGCTTTTGGTTTCTGTTGTAAAAAATAGAATATGTAGTATCTTTTTTTCCTACACAAAATAGGACAATTTCTCTTTCTTCTTTAAATGTCCCATGCATTAGTAAATGAATATGCTCAGTGTCTTAAGCTAGAACTTAGAAGTTATCCTTGACATCTGTTATTCTCTTGGCCCTATGTCTAGCAGATATTGTCTTGCAGTCTGCCCCTCAAATATGTGTAATTTATCCACTTATCTATTACCTGTCATTATTGATAGGTCAGGACTCAAAGTTTCCCAGGCATGCTGTCCCCAAATTCTCTCCCTTTGGGCCCCAGGCAGAGCAAAACCTAAAACTGCAGGAACAAGTTCACTTGACTTTGACTTGGGCAAGCAACCACAGAAACTCTCCTTTGTTAACATCGAAAGTCCCCCACAGACCAGGTAGCCCTTCCAAGACTAGCTCTCCTTCAGCTGTTCCAGCCCACCCCCCCACCTCTTAAAGCTGTGTATTTTTGCCTTGTTTGTTGCTATCGTGGTCCACTACACAGCCAGCCCACTTGTTGCCCCCAATAAATCTTCTGCTTGCATCAGAATGCTTGGTCTGATCAATTGCATAGGCTCATACCTAACATTTATGGCTCTGACTGGGGCCAAGGGGGAGAGAGTTTGGGGGCAGGGTGCCTGGGAAACTTTGATCCTGACCTATCAGTTATCACTGTAGTCTCTCTCACTTTTTTTTGGAGTAGAAATAGTTATTGGGGGAAAGAAAGCTTCTATCTGAGAGGAGGACAGAAGGGGTTCCTAAGTAGGTTGTCCCCAGGATCACTGTGGTCTTATCCACTGAGATTACTCATGTTCTGGCACATAGGCCTTGTAGTTTTCCCTGCCTTCAGATGGACCTGACCTTGTTGGGGCATACAACACAAGGACCTGACCTTGTTGGGGTTTGGCAAGCTGGTGGTCTGCATTTACTGATCTACTGTTTCGCAGTACCAGGCCGTTCTTTTATGTCTAAGGATGGGCAGAGCCCACAAACTAGTTCCCTGCTCCCTTGACCCTGTCCTTCTTACTGGGTTTTGTCATTTGGCATCACTAGAGGGAAGGTGGGAGAATAGACTTCCTGTTTCCACTTTCTGTAAGGATGTACTTTTTCACTGTTAGGAAATGTGAGAAACTTCCTTATATATACAGGCTTACCTAGCAAGTATTTATTGATTGATTATCTTCTCTGTATTCACATAGACTGTGCAAGGCATATGGTCTGTAGGAGAAAAGAAAATAGATGTGGTCTCTGCTTTCAGAGCATGAGATACAATTTTAGAGGTGTGATTGATCAGAGTTGGGTCTAAATTGGTGATGAGATTAAATCATAAGATAAGGAATTTCTCAAAAGGAAAGAACAACTAGGATGGGGAAAGGAGACTTGAAGGAGGAGAAAAAAATGCAAACGAGCATGTGCATGCGCGCGCACACACACACAGAGATAGCTAAGATAATTGTACTATTAATTTCTATTAGTTCATTGAAAGGAACAGTTAGTGTTTATATTGTTTGAACGATGTTGCATGCCTGTATCTCCTAAACTGAACAACTGTTTTGATGGTAACAATATGTAATATAATAATGATTGTTAATTTCCTCTCATTTTGTTTTGAAATTCTGTATCATTTTTATTGTTTTTTTTTTTTTTTTTTTCTTTTTGAAATAAAAAGGAAAGATAAAGCCCATTTTTACCTTGAAGTTACTGGTAGGAATGTGAACTAGATTTTATGGTGTTACTAGTTATCAGTATTTTTTGAAGGGGGTGTTGGGGGATATGCTATATTTAAATACTTTTTTAAGTGCTGGAACTTTTAAACTGCAGTCCTTATGCATGCTAGGGCCAGACTCCTATCCCTTTTTAAAATTTTATTGTGAAACATGATCTCACTAAGTAATCCAGGCTGGGCTTACCCTAGTAAGTATTTTCTATCAATTTTCCTCTTTAGAGCTAGGGAGATAGCTCGGTAGCGTAACACCTGCCTGGGAAGAGCAAAGTCCTGAGTTCAATCCCTGGTATCACATGCTGTGCCAGCCCCAAAACCAGTGTGGTGGCGTATGCCTAAATCCAAGCACTAGGGAGGCTGAAACAGGAGGATCAGTACAAGTCTGAACCATGCAGCGAGAGATAGTTCCTAAATTTTGTTAATATTTCATTTGGTGTTTTACTTGATTATATGTCTCATAGCTCAGTGCCAGAGAAAGATTAAAAGAATTGTTTCTAGTCAGGCTGGAAAACATAATTTTTAAAGTAGTTTATCAGTTTGGCTTTTCTATAATCCATGTAGCTTTGGTATATGCACTTAATACAAATAAATCAGTGTTTTTTAATTCTGTGAAATTTTTATTTAATTAAATTTTATTTTTTAATGAGAATACTTATAGCATAAATACCTATAAGTCTGAGCATTAGACTTGCAATTGAGATAATTTGCTAATTAATAAGAAATTATACTGCACTAGTGATTTGCATTCAGTGAAAGTATAAACACAGTTGTGTATCTGGCAGTATATGAGATAGTTGCTTCTTTATAAATAATCTGGCTACTTTCAAAGACTTTGGAGTCCTTGCTTTTTTCTCTAACAGGAAATAGCTCATTCCATTTTGTAAGTATCACAAAAGAAAATTTGGAAGTTCAAGCCAAAACATTATAGCTTAGAAAACTTGTTCCAAAGCCTGAAAATTTATATGTGCATGAGAATTTCTAAATACCAGCTGCTCAATAATTTCTCTGCTATTTTGCAGATGTTAGCTGTGTGTCCCAAGAGCAGTCTTTTGTAAAAAATTCTATTCTGTAAAGCCGTTTCATCCTTCATCTTTAAAAATCTGTTGATATTCATGTGTATATAGATAGTATTTCTTTTTAACTGATAACTCTACTTGAAGTAAACAGGAAGGTCTGATAGCAGGATGTCTATTAGCCCTCTCTCATTGCTGGGACAAACACCAGACACTCAAAATGAAGGAAAGAAAGGTTTATTTAGCTCATAAATAAATCCTTTATTATGGGAGGTTTCAGTCCATACTCAGCTGGCTCCAAGGAAAAGTTGCACATGGCAGAGGGCAGCAGTTCATGGTGGCAGAAGGCAGCAAAACAGCAAGAGCAAAAGGAAGGAATAACAGCAACAATGGATACAGAGAAGAAGTCTGTCTCCCTTAGGTTGCATTCAGGCTGCATGTGCCTGGCTGGGTGTATTACTCACACCCATAATCCTAGCAGTACTAAGACCCTTAATCCCAGCCTTGATCATGAATTAATCTTGAACTCTAGAAGTCACTGCCCTGTGACTGCATGAGGCTTTGGGGGGACAACTAGACTCAAGCCATAACACAGGGTATCTACACTCACATCTATATCTCAGGTAAGAGTACCAGGCCTCTGAGATTTAATATTTAACTTGTTTTAACATGAAATTTAATTCTGAGCCTTTCAGTTAAAGAAAGATAATTTTATTATACATGTAGAAGAAGCAAACTATTTCTTTTTCTTTTTAAAATTTTAAGATTTTATTAACATTTTCATCTTTTCCCATTAATGCTTATTAGGTTAAATTATGTTAATTATATTAAATTAACAGATTAAGTTTAGGAGATAATGGATTTAGTAATACAAGCAGACTTATTAATATGTTTTATTGTGATTTTAAGTATCCTAATATCTTGACTTTCTAAGAGGAAGATACAGTGCTTCCTTAACTTGTTTTCTATGAATACCTTTTTACTGACTATTGATCAAGATACTGATCCTGGTCCTTAAGCAACATGAATTGTGTAGCTTTGATATCATTTTTGTAGATGATAGTATAAATTTTTTTTATTTGAGTTCTCTTTATGTTGATTTTAATTCCTTTTGAAACACATTCTCAGGATATTGCTTCTTTTAAGGAAACTAAATATGTTTTACCCACTAGGAATTGGTAGTTTAAAAAAGAATATAAGCAAAGTCTTGAGAGCTGAGTATTCCTGTTGGTATTGAGCCTGCTGCTGGCTTGGCGTTTCTCAGATGCACATTCAGTGTAACCTGGGGCTGATTTTAGTGAAACCTGAGTCTCCACGGTATCAGAGGTACTGCTAATTTCAATGTATAGCAAGGGCCCAAGTAATCCATTCCCTGTCTGAGACCTCAAGGGGCTTGTGGGAGTTAGTTATTTTAGGGATAGCAAACACTAACGTGGTAGCCCCTAAATATCAGCCGTTTGGGCTTCCCTATTGCTATTTCCCCTTTTATTTGCACATTTGTTTTACCTTATTCATTTGTCCTCACCTATACGAAGCACATATACCTTCCTCTTTAGAGAACTTATGACAGATTGTCCTCCAAGTTCTGTATTATCTTCCATCTCTTCATGAAAGAAGAGATATTTCTTGGGCTGCTTGATCTTCATTTGCTTCAGTTTAATTTTTCTAGTTGTTGCTGCTTTTTTCTGGTCAGCGTTCTCCATTTTCAGGGGCACACCTAGGTTATCCTATTTTTTTCTCATTAAACACCAAATGACTTTTTTACTTTATCCCTATTCTTGCCATCAGTTTTCCTCAGTGTTCTCTGAAGAGTTTGGTACCTTAGTATGGTCTTTATTTGAGTCTCGAATCTGGCTGTTATTTATTTCATAGTCTAGACTCTCAGTAATTTCCTGAACTTCAGCCCATGTAGACTTTACTTTTTATATGGTGTAAAGTAGAATGCCACACTTGATATGATTGATGGAAATCAGAGATGGTAACTTGACTATTTGAAGAATGATAGGTAGTGTCTAAATTTCCACCCATATACTGATGGGGTTGGATACTATAATACTGATTGGATTTTGGAATATGAAGACTAATAAAAGTTCTTGTGGCTTGTGTTTAAGACTATTTAATTTTATAATCATGAATGAGAAGAAAAATGGTTCCTGAAATTATATAGTGCTATATCATGATAATGATTCATAGCAGAATTAGTTTAGCTAACTGGTACATTAGAAGGAACATTTTTGGATAGTTGGAGGTCTGGCTATTTGCAAATCCCTGGTTTTTTCATTTTGTAGTAGAGAAAATAATATAGAGCTGTTGAACCCTAAAATGCAATTATAAGTATGTATATGAGTATTTTATAAACTTTGTAAACTTCTGATGTTAAAGTTTTAATAAAAATTAGAAAAACACATAAGATGGCTCCAGATTCACATGTGTAACATCATATTGTCTCTTAATTGTGAGCTTCTGAAAGAGTAAATAAAATCCAAAATGTACACTAGATACTGTGAAACAGGAAGAAACTGCTCAGAAGGATAGAGAAATTGGGATGGGGAAAGGAGAAGACAAGAAAGGGAAGAAGCAAAAACAAAAAAGAAACAAACAAAAACGAGCAGCCACCCACACCCATCCATCCATCCATCCATCCATCCATCCATCCATCCATCCATCCATCCATCCACCCACAAGATAGTTAAGACCGTTATAGCAAGCCCTTTCTGGTCTTGTCACAGTCCAGGAAGTTCATGTTTATAATCCTATCTCCATCCCATCTGGCTCACATGTTTTTTTTTTTGGAAGCTAAGTGTGATGGGGTAACACTGCTCTGTCACTTAGCTTCAAAGACTATATCAGCACTTCAGCTGGGCTGATTTGCATTGCCAAAAGCCAGTTGAGGGAACAAGGAAAAGTCCTGGTCAGTTGTGTGCATAACAGTATGTGTGGATAGAGGGCCAGGTGTAGCCATAGTGGAGATAATTGTTCTTTTTTCAAGGAGAATCCTCCAGATGGTTCTTCACAGATAGTTACACTATTAATTTCTCTCAATTAATGAAAACAAAGGATTGTGTTAATATTGTTTGGACAGTTAAATGCCTGTATCTTGTACTGTGAGCCACTGATTTAACGATAATACTCAATGTCTTAATCATTGTTACTCTCTTACTATCTTGTTTTGAAATTTTGTTTTTGTTCTCTTTAAAACAACCAAAAAGAAAACATAGCTCATGAGGTTGCTCTTCGATATCACACTGTCTCCATAGAACACATTTCCTGTTCTAATTAAAGTGTTAAGGTGTTTTACTGTTTTAAAGTGTTATTTGTGATATTTAATTTGCCTGATAGTCTCTAGTGTACCTTCCTATAGGAAGAATGTAGTAAATTGAAGGACAGTCAGCTCCTCTATTGTATCAACCCTGCTGATTCTATATTTTTTATTTTTTTATAGGACAGTTTCAATAATTGATACATTTTACATTGTTATCTTCCAAGTGTTTATCCATAGTACAAGAAGCAGACAGGTTATCCTGTCCAAACACTATTACTGCCAATCTTCTCATAGAATTAAGCAAAAGTAGCTGCATATCTATCCTAACTATTCTGTATATACAAATACAAAATGGTCCTTCCTTTGTATCCCCTTTTTTTGTTTAGTCCTGTCAGAGATGGGTATTTTATTGGCATTTAAATATTATAGGTACCTGAATTCAGCAAAACACTCCAACACAGTCCAGCAGTCCACAATAGTAGTGGGTTATCCCTTGAAATTGTTGACTAGAGCCTTTTACAGCTCAGCATATTAATATGGCTTTACTTTATATACCTCGTTTTATAATTCTATATTGTTAATATTACCTTTTCAATGTTTCATGTATAGATATATGATGTTAATTGATGGCACAAATGAAGTTTTTATGATCGATAGAGACAATTCAGTGTTTCATGTTTCAAATCTGGAATTTCCATTTCGTAAAGATCTCCATATACATTTATCAAATACTCTCTTGGATGGGGTAAGTATTTTTTCATTTATATTATATTATATTAATATATAAATTAAACACTGCCTTTTCTCTTATAAATGGGTATTTTCCCTTAAGAAATGTAGAATTAAATCTAATTTTAATTGGATGTTATCTTCTGCTTCTTATCTATACTTGCTTCGAATTAATGACCCTTTAGGGATCTGCCAGTTTACTTCTGAAGAGGATTTTGAAATTATTTTTTAGTGGGGAAATTATTAAAGATGAAAGTTGAGTTAAATAGATGTGTATTGATGATTATCACCATCAGAATAAATGAATAAAAATTAAATATTTTTCTTTTGTTATTGAGAAAATTTTCCTTGAAAAAGTCTAATTTTATAGTATGTTATTTTACTAATCAGTTGAATTTTAATTATATAGTACTACTTACCACGTTTTCCTTCAGCTCTTTAGCTGTAAACCTTGTTTAAAGAGGATTGTGCTGGGGCTGGGGCAGTAATAGCTTCAAGCCTGAGGTCCTAAGTTCACTTTCCAGTAAACTCCCTTCTCCCCAAAATCCCCCCAAAACAAAAACAACCAACCAAACAAATCAAAAATCTGCAGAGAATTACATTTTCGAAACCAATCACAGTTAATTTCATAGATGAGTAGGCATAGTGGCAAACATCTGTAGTCTCAGCACTCTAGGTGATGGAGACAGGAGAATCAGAAGTTCAGGTCCACCCTAGGCAGCGTAGTGATTTAGTGAGACCTGTATCAAAATAAAAAATGAGTTGGGCTTATACACAATCCCAGAACTGTCCAAAAAAAATGTTTAAAAAGATTTTTTTTGTTTTACTCCTCAGCATCACGAATACTGATTCACTTTAGTAACTTAAACTAAAGGATAAAGTCATAGAATGGCTGGTCCAACTTGCTGGAGTTCTGCCTATCCAAGTATCTTCTGTCACCTTTTTATGACCATTGTTTCTTTGATGACCATTATGAGTTCTCTTGGTATAGCTCTGCTTCAGAGATCCATGACACATTCATAGTAATCACAGCAATTTGTAGTGTAGGTTCTCAAGCAGAATGTGTGCAGGAATTTTGAGGGTGCTAGGGCTCCATTTCAGTTCTAGAAAAAATATGAATTGTCGTGGTACTTCTACCCTGGTTGAAAATGAGTACTCAGATCAAATATGAACACATGTGAATAGTTACATAATTTTGCATGAACAGAACCAAATGATAGGTGTATTTTATAAGTTGTCACTTTTTTCCTGAGCAGTTTGTTTTGGACATGTTTTTAATATAAATGTCTGAATTGCCTCTTTACCTATAAGTACCTGAATTTGAAGTTTTCAAACTATATTGTGGTGAAAATGACAGGATTAAAGGTTGCTTTTTTAAAGTACTATGTTTTCCAACAGTCCTGTTTATGAGTTGGAATCCTGCAGTGTGTAGATATCTGTAAAAAATGACCTAGTCATTCTGATTAAGCAAGTTTGAGAAAACATTCTGTAATTTATTTGACCAGTTTCCTAGTGATGTTTTTCTTTTGGAGACAAGGTCCTACTATACAGTCCAGGTTGGCTAGAGTACAATCTGTGTGGTCTAGACTGATTGCACATTTGCCATCCTCCTGCCTTAGCCTCCCAAGTGGTGGAGTGACACCACTTATGCTGGCTTGGTGGGTGTTTTTTTTTTTTTGGTAGACATACATAGTTACATTCTGTGTATTTTTCCTTTCAAAATTGTCAAATTTTATACCTGAGATGATTCTCAGAGATGAAGTGTATTAGGATTCTTTTGAGTACAAATAATTGAAGTCCAGCTTCAAGAGAAACAGAAACCAATATGGTTCAACTCATAATTTAATTAAAAATTTTCAGCTTGGTTTGCCACAGCAGCAGGTCCTGTGCAAGAAACTGTTTTCCCCCCCTACTTTCTTGCTTTACTCTCTTGGTCTTATTCTACATGAGCTTTTTTTCCATGGGGGACAAGTTGGATTACATCCCAAGTGTGAAGAGAACAATTTCTTCCAGCATCCATCTATCAATTTCTGAGTAAAGTCCACACACTTGCCTTAGTTACATACCTTTGTGGGTGGTAAGGTTACAAATTCTATGGTAGAAGTACTAGTGTAGTATACAGTATGAGTAGTGTTCCCCAAAAACCTATGCTAACAATTTGTGTAACAGATTTGTTGTGCTGGGCTCAAGGGCATCCTTATTAAATTTGAAAAAAAATTCTGTAAATTCCATTTTTACTTTCAGAAAGTTGAGGCACATGTACAATAATATGTGTATAGAAGATGTGTGCACTAGCAGACAATGGGTTTTGATTCCTTGTTTTATAATTTGACAAAGGGAAAGAATGGTTCTCCATTCAGGGTCTGCATGGCAGTGTTACTTCCAGATACCCCACTGGCTCATCTCTTATCATGTGAGATGCCCTGTATAGTTTATTGAGTTTTATTGATGTGGTATAGTAAGGTTAATAACTATTTCACTTTTGTACTATTGGGAGCATTAGCTCGGAAACTTTGTAAGGTGCTGATAAAAATGTGTGACACACTCTCAAATACATTCCTCTTCTAATTTGCTATAATGTGAATTGTTAATGAAGTCTTACATTTCTTTACTTCTTTGTGAGTTAATATATTTTTTGAATTGCCTCTTCAGAGCTTTTCTACACTTTGTAGAAAAAAAATTAATTTATAAGATTCTTTTTTGTCTTTATTTTAGGTGGTTACTTTGTATTGACTATTTTGAGAAAATGTATCTTTTTTCTTATATTTCTCCTAGTACATAATAGTTTAAATGTATTATAGATTAGGCTAAGTGTATTAAATGTATAATAGATTCGATACATCTGGTAGAGTGCCTGACATGCAAGCATGTGGCCCTGGGTTTGATCTCTGACAGCTCACAGGAACACAGTAAACCAAAAGGCCAAATTAAACAAACCAAAAAGCCAAATATATGCACATAGACAGCATATATACTGTGTATATGTGTGTGTTGCATGATAAATGCCTTGGTTTGTAATGCTGGGCTTCATAAAAAATACTTGGCTTTTTATGACATTTTAGGGAAGGGATATTTTCACCTCAAAATTATACTGGTACCTGTATTTTCCTAGTATACATTTATAGTTTTGTACATACGTTTAAATATGTGATGCTTCTGAAGTACCTTGAGAAAGAAGATCAGATGCAGTTTTTAAATAACCTGTTAACACTGTTCTACTGTTCACTTAGTTTAGTTTAGTTTTCCTTTATTGAGTAGAATTATTTTTTATCATGTGCTAGGTCAGTGGTGGCAAATCTGTGGCACACAGGCATGCAGGTGCTCTGTTGGTGCGTGAGCCATGTTGCCCTTGCATCTGCGTTGGATAGCAATTTTTTCTCACCCAGTGTTCAGGTTTAATTGCAATGTTTGAACTTTGTGATAAATAAGTTGTTGGGGTTGCTATTAGATAGGGAGAGATTGCTATAGAGGGTTTCACTGTGTAGTTCAGGCTGGGTTTGAACTCTGCATAGCACAGGCTGGCCTTAAACTTGTGATGATACTCCTCATTCAGCCTCCCAAGTGCTGAGATTATAGGGATGTGCCAGCATCCCTGGTTTATTTATTTATTTGTTTTAAAAATTTTTTGATTTAATTTTATTACAAGTCATTCATACTCATTCTACAAAGACAATACGTATAACAGCGAAATTCCTAGCCATCCATGCGAAGCCTGCTGCTTTGGGTGATCTGCACCCGTCCACACACAAGAGGACTTGTGTGCTTTACCTTGGGAATATGGGTGCCTGGTCCTGTGAAGAACTCAGCAGGCCAACTGTTAGGGGCCAGGGTGGACCCCATGTCCACGGCTGCTGGGATGACAGGAGCCATGAGACATGGGCAAGGAATCATATCTGCTGGCCTCTCCTGAACTGTCACACCTCAGTGCACCGCCCTTATCCCTTGCAGTGCCCACCTGTTCTTCTAGGCTGCCCCATGCCTGGGTGCTGTCCTGGCTATCTCCTCAGGGGGGACCCTGAGGGTGAGAACCCAGTGCTCAGAAAGGAGTGAAGGAGGTGGTTGAAAGCTGTGTCAGCCAGACAGACCAGCAGTTGGCACAGCTCACGGGTCACTGGCAGAGCAGGATGCCAGGAACAGTTCCCATAATTATACATGTGAAGCAATGCACTCTGAGGACTGAGCTACCCACCCGCTCCAAGCCACACATCCAAGGCTCTGTCCTTTGCTTCCTGTAGAAATTGGTCACCAACACCTCTAAACTGCTCCCTCCATTGGGAACTTGCTTTCACAGCAGATGGTAGCTGGACAGGAACAGGTGTGTAGTCTCAGCTGGATCCAACAGATTTGGGATGTGCTGCCATGTCCTCTTTGTCCCTTTTCAGTGCCAGCTGTCTCCAGGGTGTCCACACCATGTCTGTGGAATCTTACTGCTCTCCCAGAAAAAGGGCATCCCTGGTTTAGAAAAAAAATTGTTAGGGCTAAGGGCATTCCAGGTAGAAAATGTTTAAAAATTAGCTGGTTAACAATCTGTATATTTAGTTCAGCAATGCTATTTATTTTTACTCTAAGCTTGGATACTGTTAGTTGTATAATATATTCTTGGTGGGGTTTTAAAGTAGCAACATGACTCATGATGTCAATTGATTTGAGCCAGAATTATAGTTGCCACATCTTTTCCTAGATATGTTGGTCCCCTCTTCTGTATTTTCACTTGTAAAATTTTTTTTTTTTTTTTTTTTTTTTTTTTTTTTTTTTTTTTTTTTTTTTTTTTCCTTTTTGAGACAGGGTCTCACTATGCAGTTCAGGCTGGCCTTAAGCTCACTTTGTAGCTCAGGCTGGTCCCGAACTCACAACAATCCTCCTGCCTCAGCTTCCTGAGTGCTGGGATTACAGGCATGCGCCACCACGCCCACTTTAAATTGTTTTTATAAAGTACTAAATTCAAGAATAACTCAAACCACCTAAGTGTCTGGTTCTTCAGATATAAGCACTGTGGTTTTGTTTTGACACTGCCAAATTATGTTCCTTGTCCCACAAAAGGTAGAAAATAGATTAGAAATATGACATTATCATAGTGGTTAATGCTGGGTTTATTATTGTATATCTGTAATCCTAGCACTAAAGAGCCTGCTAACCTGGGCTACAAAGTGAGTTCAAGGCCAGCCTGAGCTACACAGTGGGACACTGTCTCAAAAAGTAAACGTTTTTGTCAACTGTTAATTTGTTTATTAAAAAAATGCACGTACTTATTGAAATTTTAGATAGCCTATATATTATATAGGAAATTCATGTACCAAAAGGGATTACTATTTAACATTTTGATGTTTCCTGTTGTATTTTGCCTGTTATATAATGTGTATAACTGATACATACACATAATTTTTAATTATATATCATATAGCTGGTCTTCAGTAATTTCTCTTCAATCTGAAAAACTGCTTTTAGGATTTCTTTTTTTAGAATTCCATTTTTTTGTTTTTTAATGTATTTGGTACAGGGTAGTGATCCTTCTGTTTTCAGCCTCCCAGTCGTTCTAGGCGTGCACCATCACGCCCAGTCTAGGTGGCCAGCACAGTGCACCCGGGGGTGTGGCTGGCATGGCTTTTGTGGCGTGTGGTGCTGGAGATTGAATCCAGTCCCTGCCTTTGTCTAATCAGGTGCTTAGTCCACTGAGCTATCTTGCCAGCCTTCATTTTTTTTTTTTTTTTTAAGTTGTGATAAAACTCAAATACCATGAAGGTTATCATTTTAAGGTATTTATTCAAGTGGTTTTTAGTATACCCTCAAGATTGGTGACTACTGTGTCTTAATTACTTTCTTTTTTCTTGTGACAAAATACCTAATGCCCACAAGTTAAAGGTTTATTTTGGCTCACAGTTTGTAGAGATTTCAGCCCACAGTTGGCTGTCTCCAACCAGGGTGAAATGGCACAGGGTCATGGCTAAAGAGGAGTTTATGAAATTGGCAAGAAGCAGAAGGCAGTAGTAATCAGGAGAGGAGGACTTCCATATTTATCTCCAGGCCATGCCCCCAGTGGTCTACTTCTTCCCATCAGCCTTCACATCCCAGCATCACACCCAGCTATAAAACCTTTAATAGATTAATCCATTAGTCAGTATCACATGCCTCCATAATTCAGTCACCTTTCCAAAGCCCCACCTGTGAGTGCATGAGGGTTTGGAGAGACATTTAGTTGTAAACCATAACACATTATCACCACTAATTCCAGAACATTTCATCACAGATAAATTGTGATAATTACAGTTAAGTGGACCTTCTCTGAAAAATTTCAAGGAATGGATTTCAAAGGATGAGCTTTAAATGTCCACACATTTTTTTTTAGATCAAAGTTCACGAATGGAGAGAGATTAAAACCTTATTTAACAATTGTCCATTGCTTAGAGCATAAACGTAAAACTACTCACATCTGAAGTGTGCCTGGGTCTTCAGTCTCATCTTTAACTGTTAATTCCTAAACCATAAGTTTCACCTATATTGATCTTTGGAAAATCTACCTCCCACTATCCCTTTTCATGTTTTTAATATTGTTTTGCTCATCATTTGTCTGCTAGAAAATATCTCACATCCTTTTAGAATTAAACTAGTGGTTATAATGTACCTTACTAGCAAGCTTTCCCTTGTTCTTCAAGTAAACTGGTGCTTTATACCATTTGTCCTAAATTGGCTTATATATACTATATACCTATTTAGTATAATTACAAAGAACAATCTGTTCCTTTTCAGAAGTATCCTGGTTTCCAGAGTAAGTTATCCACCATTTAATAAGCCCATCAATAGTACACCACAGTTAGTTTTCCTAACTGAATTTTAAGTTGCATATTGTATTTTATGTTTACTGATTTTTTAGCCCAGGACATTTGTGGCAGTTGTAGGAAAGAGCATTTGTGGTGTTGGGAGTCACTGGGAGTCACTTAGTAGTTCCCACTGTCTGGTCTTCATTAGAATCCGTGAGCCCTGTTCAGTTTGAACAACTTTTGGTGAATATTTTTTTCACTTAGTTGGGAAATAATATATTATTTCTCCACTACGCTGTGGATTCCTAGAGCCTGTACTTTGTACAGAAAATGTGGGTGGCTACTTTTATTATTCTTCAGTTAGGAGAGGGAAACGTGAAGACAAGGATAACAACTAAGCCTGCCTATTTATATTTGATTGTAATAGTGAAAATTATCAGGACTTTGTCATTTTAAAAGTAGGGTTTCTAGGGATTGAGTGGCCCTAAAACTGAATCTTGCTGAGTCTCTCTTTCACTGAGCTCTTGGTAGTTTCTTGACTGTCAGTTTAAAAACTACCAGTTTATTTATTGCTTTTTACGTATTTTATTTGCAAATAATACATTTTCTTTTTTGCTTTAGAACATAATGGTTAAATTAAAGCATTGTTTTGCTCATTTTATCAGGTATTGGGAGAGAAATTCTTTTCAAAGAATAATTAATTAAAATTGTTATTAGTATACCACCTTGTTATTGCATTAAATGTTCAGATATGAGCAGTTAAATAAAATATTTCAATAAACAATTTAAAATATTTAATGTATATCAAGTTTGGGTTAAAGATGATAGTTACCATCAGTAAATGTTAATCTTGAACACATTTAGGAAAGAAATTGATTGATAATATTTTCTTGTACATTTTTCTTAAAACAGCAAACTCAGACTCATAGTCATCCTCCTGTTTTCAGCCTCCCAGTGCTGAGGTTATAGCCATGCGCTACCATGCCTGGATTCCGTCCCCAGCTCAGCATTCCCCAGGTTGGGGCCAGCATGGCATATGGTGCCTGGGATGGAACCCTTGTGCCAGTCTTGCTGGTCCAAACCAGAAGTTTTGCACTAAATTACATCTCCAGCCCCTTTTATTTATTTTACTTTGAGGGTGGGTCTTGCTAAGTCAGTTGCCCAGGAGGAACTCTGTTCTGTAATTTATCTGCCTTGTCTTCTTACTGTGCTGATATTTTAGGCATATGCCATTAAGCCTATCTTAAATCAGTGTTTTAATTTTTCTTTTCCTGGACTGTAAGTAAATGAGTAGACTGCAAGTGCTGCATCCCTTAGTTACACTGCATAGATTTTCTAATATAATTTACTTTTTGTTGGTCTGAGCATTGAGCTCAGTGCCTTGCACATGATACTCAAGTGCTCTACTCCTGGGCTGTATCCTCGCCCTATGTGTGAATTTTCTCACATGAAATCGGGTTATAAGAAAACTTGCAGCCGGGCGTGGTGGCGCATGCTTGTGATCCCAGCACTCGGGAGGCTGAGGCAGGAGGATTGTTGTGAGTTCGAGACCAGCCTGAGCTACAAAGTGAGCTTAAAGCCAGCCTGAACTGCATAGCGAGACCCTGTCTCAAAAAAGACAAAAAAAAAAAAAAAAAAAAAAAAAAAAAAAAAAAAAAAAAAAAAAAAAAAAA
>PVKA01032894.1:0-24892 GCA_004027165.1 Ctenomys sociabilis | reverse complement strand
ACACATCCTGATTTTTTCTTTCTACAACCCTTCCTTTGTCTACACCTGTCAAAAGTGGGCACTCCATTGACATTCAACTACCTTAGGTTCTTGAACTCGACACCACAATCCAACACAGTCCAGCATTCTGCAACCATAGGGAGTTATTCAAAGAAATTGTCGACCATATCCATTTACAGCTCAGCTTAATATTATGGGCCCATGATGTATACTTCATTTTTATACATTTATGCTTTTCTGCTGGATGGTTAAGACCCAGGTAGATCCAATCTTATATACCAACACATGTACTTTATATTTCCTATGTGGTCATTGAAGTCTTCTCAGTGTTTATCTTGTAGTCCTGCACATTATTCTGTAGTTCCTTTGTCTGTGTCATCCATGTGGATGAGTCACGGCCAATGCTTGACCAGATTGCTCTCTGTGAGAGCCTGTAAAAGAGTAGAGTTCTATAATCCAATTATGGAAGAGAGATACTAGGATCTACAGTTCACTTTGGACATAATAATGAGCATGAGAGTGCAATGTAGAGGCAATTATTTTCCCTTTACTGAGGGCTAAATCTAATCAATATTATACATTTTACATTTTTGTTGTTCTGAAGCTGTTGTGGAGATTCTTATAAAAAAAACAGAAAGAGTATTTTTTTAATCAAAAGACATGTATATTTCATGTCTATTTTAGGAAATAGCAAGGCTTCTAAAACAGTGAACCAGAAATTATGAATAAAAACCCCCAAATTTATGTAGTATTAGCACATCATGCCATAAGCTAAACAATTCTATTGTCATTCAATGCTTATATTTGCCTTACGATTCTCTCTCTCTCTCTCTCTCTCTCTCTCTCTCTCTCTCTCTCTCTCTCTCTCTCTCTCTCTCTGCTTCTCTGTCTCTCTCGATATATCTGGGGTATAGTGGTCTAGACTTACTCTTTGCAGTTGTATCTCTCTCAACATAGAAAGGTGAAGTGGAGTCAAGGAAGACCAGTGCAAATCAAAAGTACTTTATTACAGATATTGCAAGAATAAGCACTTTGCCACTCCAGAGGGAATGGGGTGTTCAGAGCTAGAGTACTGGTGAGTGTGTGATTGTAGTACTGCTCTCATGAAAATCACTTTCCCATTCCCCAGTTGGAAGGTCACTATATGATTAGTTATTCAACTTGTTAATGGGAAGCCAGGATCAGTGAGACAATAAGGGAATACTGAGAAAACAAATAACATACTGAAAGAGGGACTTGTATGTGACAGTATGGCTACACAAAAAGGGCTGTCAAAACCATACGCTGTTAGTTTAGTGAAATTACACAGAAGTAGGTTTCAAAAACACACACTTAGGAGGAAGGAAGTGTCTCTAAATTTGACTCTTTCCCCACTCTGCTTACCTATGCTAAGGCTCATGTTTGATTATACATGCTCTAATTTCTCAAAAATTTGTTCTTGCTTAAAGGCTGCCAAAAACCAAGTAATCATACAAGTAAAACTGATAATAAATATCCTAGATTTCTTATAATCAGCAGACCTTAAGTGACACTACAGCTGGTCTCTTGCTCCTAAATAAAGAAAAAAAAAAAAAAAACTTGAGTCAAGCCATCATTCAAAAATCTAACACCAGCACAGGGTAGGCAGCTGTGTGATTGTAAAAACTGAATCTTTTATGTACATCCTTGGTCATTGTGCTAGCATCACAATAGATGTTCTGGATATTAAATGGAAAATTAATAAAATGTCAAATTCTGTAATTCTTTGGCTTTATCTTTATCCATTTTATTAAAATTTATTATAAGCTATTTCTGGTATAAAACTTTGTTAACTTTATTTATAATTATCCTTTTTAATTTATTATTTGGACCATACACACTTAATTATTTCTTTGTCTTTTGTCTCTTAAAGACTTAAAGTTATATGCCTATCTATTATGAGAAAGCTCGGTACTTAGATAGACCTTCTAAAGGTAATCTCTGCCTGCCTATCTCTGCTTCACCCTGAAGAAGCCAGATCATTCATAACTAATTGCTCCTGGGCTGGGGAGGTGGCTCAGTGGAATAAGTGTTTCACTGGCAAGCCCAAGGGCCTGAGTTCAATCCCCAGTTCCGAAAAAAACAAACAAAAAAATAAATAAATAAATAAAAAAACAAACAAAAAAAAAAAAAAAAAAACATAGCAGTGACTGTGCAGCTTCTAGGCTGGGGAGATGGCTCAGTAGAATAAGCACTTGCCTGGCAAACACAAGGGCCTGAGTTCAATCCCCAGTTCTCCCTGCCCCCCACATAGCTAATTGATCCCTCACCGCTGTTTGGGGTATTTCCTCAGAGGGTGGAGTGTCATAGTCACAAAAGTTAGTTAAAACTATTGTAGGCAGTCAGACAGGCCTGGATGTGCCACGAGCCAGTTAGGAAGATATGATACATGGTAACTGCTGAAGGCAAGACTTCAAGACAAAAGATACAACAAATGCCTCCACTTACCTACCCTAAGGATAAATAAGTGATTGATATTCTAAAGAGGTATCACACAAGTCTGGAAGAGTTACTGATGCACCCCCTCCAGGAAAAGCCTCTGTTCTGTTTCATACCTAATTGCTGCACGACTGCTACATTTGATCTTGATTTAATCAATATTACCTGAGAAATTATAATTGTGATGTTATTGGTTGACCATAGCTTTGTTCATTCACATGCACAATAATCACTTCCAAGTTTCCCTCATCTTAGATCTTCCTTATCTCCTGATTTTGCTCTATAAATATACCTACCAAAGGAAGCATCCTCAGCAACCCACTAGGGATGTGTGTGTGTTAAGAAAGAGTATACAGGGTGTTCAAGGTCCCACTACTAGATAGGATTTCTAGTGATCTGCCTGTTTACAGCCTCCCAAAGAGCGAGGATTACAAGCCTGTGTCACCACATTCAGTCTCCTTTACCTTCTCAGCATGCCCTGGGGGCGGGGCTGGCAAGGCAGGCTCAAGGATCCAATCCCTGGCCTGTGTGCCTGCTTGCAGGGGCTTAAATCTACTGAGCTGACTGGGTCTGACAAATTTGTCTAAGGACTAAACTCTGTGAAAACATATTAGACAAATAACAGAGATAAAATATATAAGGAATTGATAAATTACAAAACTGAAAAATGTAGAAGCAACATTTCTGGCAAAGTGCAACATTGTGAATAACATCAAAGTATTGAGAAAATTATTAAAAGTATAAAGGGCAAGAAAAAATCATCAAAAAAGATTTATACACCTACACTAAGGAACAATCTACTGTTTCTACTCCATTAAGTGGCTAATGATTATAAGAAGACCGATGCAAGTGTAATTGGAATTATAGACAAACCACTGTAGAAGACATCACACAAGGATCAAAATTTGTTTACAAAACTAAGTTTGTAGACCAAAAATTAGAGAAAAAGAAAGGCTACAAGAATGGACAATATTTTGGCCCTAGCCTTTCAAGGTCAGTGAAGACTCACAACATAGTGGAATCTCTACTGTAACATCATGTAACTCAGTTGTGTCCCAAATTTTATGATGAAGGAGATTTTGGGGTCACAGGGGAAAGTGATTGATGATGTGGAGTGTGTCTATGGAGAGTCACATGGAGAGAAAATGTACTCTCAGGCTTTCACAGAGAGTAAATTGGTCAAGCAATGACTGTGACTCATCCATGTGGATGACACTCACAAGGGATCTACAAACTGTGGTACAGGTTTTCAGGTACATATATACCTGGTTTACATAATCCTGGTTTTCTGGTCTAGTTTCTGCCCCTAATTGTTCCTTATAACAATAGTATTAAAAATGCAGAAAACATATCTAGGAATTGTGAAATTGAATTGGGTAAGGAGAACAAAAAATGATCTATCTATCCATATCTATTGCTATTTATATCATCTCTCTATATATCTGTGTGTGTCTCTGTGTGTGTGTGTGTGTGTGTGCATGTGCGTGTGTGTGTGTTCAAAACTGATGAGAGATATGCAATTGCTAGATATGAAAAATTGCAGTTTCCATAAAGGGGTACGTAGTGTTGTCAGTGTATATTATTGTGCCTCAGTGACAAAAACATAACTAACGCATTGAATTTCCTATAGTTTTTATTTGCAGGTAAGTCACCCAATTTCTTCCATACAATTATTTTTCTTAAGTCCCTGGATGTACTTCCTTCAGATCATTCCATAAATGCATACACATGGGTACATATGATTCATAAGATGCATATTATGGTTTATATCTAAATGTTTATATCCTCAAAGACAGGAGAGGCTTTTGGAGATAATTGTATCATGTTCACATTATAATTCTGAGTAGACTGATTCACCAATGTGTTTATAGGCAAGTGAGATTTGGAATTGAGTGCTATTTGGAGGAGATGGTTCTCTGGAGTCATGGATAGGAAGGTACATCACTTTCCTTCTCTTGGTCTGTTTCTCCCTGTTTTCTGCTGCTATTACGTGATCTATTTTTCCTCTGCTTTGGAGCCAGCTTTGACTATGATATATAACTTTGAAAAGTTTGAGCCAAAATAACCTAATCTCTTTATAGTTGTTAGTGTAAGTTATTATGTCTTATTGACAATAAAATAACTAAGACATCGATTTCCCTATGCTCTTTTGTTTTTAGGTAAGCCATTCAATTTCTTTCATAAAACTATTTTTCTTAAATCCCAGGTTATAATTCCTTCAGTTCCTTCTTTTAATCTTTGTAGTCTGATTCAATACTTGAGAGATATTCTACAATAAACCCTCAAATTTAGTTGTAAATGTTTGAAGAAAATGGAAGAAGGTTAATAACACAAATAAATATAAATTTCTGACTAACTTTTGTACATCATCTCTTATTTCATTTTAGTTTTTAGTTTACATTAATTATTTTATTTCCACATATTTGAAGTTCATAAATTTTATATTCATATTAGTGTAGCTACCCATCAAACACACACACAGACACACACATGCACACACACAGAGATAGATGATTTAAATAGTGATACATATGGATAGATAGATGATATTTGTTTTCCTTATTCTCCTTACCCAACTGACTTTCACAATTCCTAGATATATTTTCTGCACTTTTAATATTATTGTTATTATAAAGAACAGTGAGAGCCAGAGACTAGCCCAGAAAACCAGGCTTATGTAAAGGAACCTTATATGGAATTTATTGTGCCTGCATGAAGGCAGACAGAAGGTGAAAAAGGCATCTGCAGGGAACAAAGAGAAGTGGACCTTTCTATAGGGATTGAAAGAAAGCAAGGAATATTAGGAAGGAAAATGTTAACATTAGAGGTAAAAGTTCTTTGTCTATCTTGCACCTCTGGACAGAGTCCCTGAGGCATCTGGTATAAATTTTGTTGGTGTCTCTAGATGGCCAGCTTGCTCCAAGATTCCTTTTAATAATCTCATCTCTTTTCTGATGTCCTGTGTCTGTTGGTGACAGCATCAGGGCTAAATTGAGTTCCACTGTGAACTTGACTCCACAGTCAAGCAGGATGTTTGTTGGAACAGTCAGTGTCTTTCAACCTTTACAATTATTATATAGTTTAGGAAATGTTTGCAATTTACAGTGATTACCTTCATTGTGGTGATTTGATAAATGTGCATGATACATCTTAAGTCTTTTTACATCCCTTCACTGTGTCCTTCCTTTACCTTCACAGATATGTTAATATGGTTTGCAAATATTTTTCATTTATGGTTTGGAATGCTTCACTCCAGGCTCTGCTGCAGATTCTTTCCTCTCTAGTCTGACCTGTGGAACATCTTCAATTTTAAGTAAAATATTTCAAGGGGATGATTCTGTTTTCATCATAATTGATTGTTGCTCTCACTTATACGTTGAACTCTTTTATCATGCCTATGATTTCTACCAATCAACATTTTCCCTTTTTCTTGTGTTTTATTTTTTGGCAAGCTACTTTACTTATTTATTTTTTTAATAATTTATTGAGAAATAAATAGCAATGAGACAGTTTCACAACAGATTAGTAGGACAGTTTTAATAATTAATGCATTGCATAGTGTTGTCTTACTGGTTATTCACTGTACAAGGTGGAGACATGATATCCTGTGCAGAAACACTAGTAGAACAAATCTTTACATTCATTGAATTAAGAGAATGTGGCTGTATATCTATCCTAACTACTTTGAATATACAGATAAAAATGGTGTATCCCCGTTTTTTGTTTAGTTTTGTTAGGGAAGGATATTCCATTGTCACTTAAATATTGCAGGTGCAGGAATTCAGCCAAATATTCCAAAATAGTCCTATAGTATAAAATAGTAGTGGGTTTTCCATAAGACAGGCAATATGGCTTTACATTTTATACTTCATTATTATACTTTTCTGCTGGATGGTTAAGACCAAGATAAAACAAGATCTATATAACAAGAAATATAGCTTTTGTATTTGATAAGGTATATTTATGTGATATATATATATTACATATATATAAATTACATATATATATAAATTTACATATATATATAATTTTCAAAACAAGAATAGCTGAATGACAATACTTGAAATATCTATTTTTTATCAAATCGTTTACTCAATTTAACAAATATACTTATGTAAATTGAATATTACCTCATGATTTCAAGAAATCTTAAATTTTTATTCTTGTCTTTTCTTTTTCTTATTACCTGCTTCACAAAAATTTGCTTTAATCAGAGTAGTACTGGATATGACATTAGGAATGGTACACAATTAGAAGACCAAGATGACAGTATTTGAAGAATTCTTTTGTATTCCAAAGTGCTGTCCTCAGTGTAGTTGCTTAGATTGCAGTTATCTGCATACAGAAATAGTCAAGATGAGAATGCTACATCTTAACTGCTATTTTTGTAAAACTGATGCAAATTCTTAGTACAATCACCTCATCCTTCTTGTATATATGTTTGCATGTTTATACCCCTACTATTTTTCCTATTTTTTATCCTTTGTTTCCTCTTCATTGTTTAACACCTATGTTCTGTTTCTATCCATTTCACTGTATCTATTATACTTTTCAGCTTTTTTTTTTTCTTCTTTTGGGTTCATACACTAGGTAGACAATAAAATATTTACACATGTGGATCTTGTTAATTTCACTTACAAGCATAGCCTCAAGTTGCACCCATTCAAATATGTGCTTTCTTTATATCTGAGCAATACTCCAATGTATAAAATACACCACATCGCTTTCATCCATTCCTCAGGTAATGTGGATTTTGGTTGCTTACATGATTTGACTAGGACAATTTTGTTGCTATAAACATAAGTGCACATATATCACTCTGATATGATGTTTTCAGTGTGCTTGGGAAAAGTCCCACAAGGTAAATGGCTATACTGAATGGGATTTCCAATCCTATTTGTTTGGGGAGTCTCCAAACGGATTATTGTAATGGTTGTACAAGTCTACATTCAAAGCAGGAGTCCTTTTTCCCTACATCCTTTACAGAATTAGATGTTTCTTGTTTTCTTCATGGCAACCTTTCTTTTTGTGAAGAGATGGTATCTCAGTGTTGTTTTAATTTGCATTTCGTGAATGGCCAGTGATGTGGAGCATTTTTTGAGGCATTTACTCGTCTGTTGTACTTCTTCCGCTGAGAAGTGTATATTTATTTTAGATACTCATTTTTGTTTGGATCATTAAATTTGGGTCACAAATTTTTCGTTCTTTTTAATTTTTATTTTATTTTATTTTTTAAATCTTTCTATAAGTAGGTTTACTGCCAGACAATACAGATTTCTAAGCAGAGTCAAGATTCAAAGAATAGGCTATGACAGGTTTATAAGCTTGGTTTGTTTAAATTCACAGCTGAGGTATAAAAAATTGAATGAAAATTACACACAATTAGCCACTGTATGATCTTTTCTTTGCTTTGCTTTTTTAATGAAATTTTATTCTTAAATGAACAACAGACTCCAAGAACACACTTCGTTCTAGTTATAGGTGTGAAGAGATGTTATGGCAGTTTATATAATCTAGTTGGAAGTCCTTCGTCTGAGTGATTATTTGTTAAGATTTTTCCAAATCTGTGGATTTTCTTTTCACTCTGTTGGTAATTCATTGTAACATGCAGAAAGTTCTTAATAACAGGAGGTGCCAGTTGTTCATTCCTTCAATTATTTCCCATGCAGTTTGATTTTGATTCATGAAAAGTTTTCTTACCCCTATATTTTAAGATGTTCACTTACCTTCCATTCCAGTAGATTTAGTGTTTCTGTTTAAATGTTTATATATTTCACCCACTTAGATCTTTTTAATCCATTGTGACAGATCCATGTCTAATTATAGTTTTCCCCATGAGGAGAGCCTGTTTTTCAGCAGGATTTGTTAAAAAGGCTACCTTTTCTTCACCGAACATTTTTGCCCCTTTATGAAGATAAGATGGATTTATAATTATATCTGCATCATATAATCTGTACCACTGATTCTGAGGTCTATTTTTTCCATTAACATTCTGATTATATCATAGTAACTCTGCAGTATAATTTCAAGCCAGGGATTATAATGCCTCTTGCCTTGCCTTTGTTACCCAGAATTTCCTTTGATATTCTAGGTGTTTTCCGGTTACTGATAAATTTTAGGAATGTTTTATCTAGATCAGTAACATAAGTTCATTGTACTTTGATAGGGGCTGCATTATATCTGTATAAAAGTTTTGAGAATATGGTCATTCTCACAGTGTTGGTTTTTCTTATCCAGGAACAAAGAATGTCTTTCCATTTGCTGAAATCCTCTACAATGTCTTTTTTCATTACAATGTAATTTTCCTTGAATACATTTTTGACAACTTTCATTAGATTAATTTCTTGGTATTTCATTTTTTAGTGGTATTTTTCTCTAATTTCTCTCTCAGTTTGTTATCCGTGTAAAGGAGTGCTGTAGATTTTTGGCCATTGTCTTTACCCTTCTATCCTACTGTATTGGCTTATTTACTATAGGAGCTGTTTGGTGGAATGTTTTAAGTCTTTCAAATAGAATATGATGTCATCTGCATATAATGATAGTTTCACATCTTTACTGGTAATTATTCCTTTTATTTCTCTCTCTTATCTAATAATCCTAGGTAATGACTCTAGGAGTACTCATGGATCTATACTGAATATTAGTGGTGATAGAGCATATCCTTGTCTTGTTCCTGATTTGAGAGTAAAAGATTTCATTTTTCCCCATTTAGACTTATGTTGGTTGTTAGATTGTCATAGATGGCTCTTATTAGATTGAGGTTCAGGCCATCTGTCTCAGTTTTTTGTATGACTTTGATCATGAGTGTTGGACACTGTCAAAAGCCTTTTCGGCATCAATTGAGATGCTCATATGGCTTTTGGTTTGGGATCTATTGATAAATTATCTGATTTTTATAGATTTGCATATGGTGCACCAACCTTGCATCTCTTGGATGAATATTACCTGGGCCTGGTGTATAATATTCTTGATTATTTGCCTTATTGTAATGCTAGGACTTTATTGAGGATTTTTGCATCCATATTCATGAGGGAGACTGACCAGTAATTCTCTTTTTCATTGAAACTTCCTCTGGTTTTGGTATCAGTAAAATACTTGGATCCAGAAATGATTTTGGGAGTACTGCTTCATTCTGAATTACAATGAAGAATTTGAGAAGTATGGGAATTAAATTTTCTCTAAATTTCTTATAGAATTTGGCTGTGAATCCATCAGGACCTGTACTTTTTATGTAGGTAAATTTTTTATTACATTTTCAATTTCATTGGCTGATATTGGGTTATTGAAATTACTTGTATCTTCTTGATGCAGTTTTAGTAATTTGTACCTGTCTAGGAATCTGTACATTTCTTCTGCATCTTTGATTCTGTGAGAGCAAGGTTGTCAAAGTAGCTATTGATGATCTTCTGAATTTCAACTGGGTCTGTAGTAATTTCACACTTTTCATTCCTTCCTGCTTGTATTTGAGTATTTTCTTTACTCTTTTTAATGAGTTATATAGGGGTTTATCAGTTTTATTCAATGTTTCAAAGAACCAGCTTTTTGTTTCAGTCATTCTTTGTATTGTTTTCTTTGTCTCAATTGCATTAGTTTCTGATTTAATTGTTAGGATTTCTTCCTGTCTTTGGGTTTTGGGCTTGGCTTTCTATTCTTTTTCTAGATGCCTGAGGTACAGCATTATGGGATTTATTTGTTCCCATTCTGTTTGCTTAATATGTGATTTCACTGATACAGATTTTCCGCAGAAAACTGCTTTCATTGCATACCATAAATTCGGATAAGTTGCACTTGTATTTCTGTTGGATTGTAGATATTGTTCAATTTCTTGTTTACTTTCATTGGCAATTCATTGGTTACTGAAGATGGTGTCATTTAATTATCATCTTTTTTGTGTTATCTTTCATTGCTAATGTACGGTTTCATTTCATTTGGTCAGATAATATGCATGGGATAATTTCTGTTTTCTTCCATATACTTAACTATATCCTATGCAATTGTACGTGGTGTTTTAGAAAACATTCCATGTGCAGCTGAAAAGAATGTATATGCATATGTTGTTGAGTGGAACACTCTGTATATGTCCATTAAGTCTATTTAGTTAAAGGTGCTGTTTAGTGATGTTACATCTTTGCTGTTTGTTTGTTTGACCATCTTTTTTGATAAGGGGTATTAAGATCTCCTGTTAAGATTGTGGTAGTGAATATTACACTTTTTATGTCCATTAAGATTTGGCTCATATAGTTGGGTGCTCCCATATTTGATTCATATATACCTATGGCTATTATCTCTTTCTGTAGTACTTTTCTGCTAACCAGTATGTAGTGGACTTCTTTATTGTATGTGATCCTTCTTGATTTGAAGTTCAGATTGAGAACAGGATTGCTACCTCTGCATTTTCCTGACGTCCTTGGCAAAATATTACTGTTTTCCATCCTTTGACATTCAGCCTATGAATTTCTTCTTGAGTTCAATATGTTTCTTGTATGCAGTGTATTGTTGAATTTTCTTTCCTAATCAACTTCGTGTATTTCTTTTAATTGGTAAACTGAGTCCATTATATTGATGGTTATAACTGTGATGTATATCACTTAAGTTTTACACATCATTCTCCTGTTGTTTGTTACCAATTTTTTTTTCCTGTTTAACTGTTTACCATATTATATGGATTGTTTCCTTTCTCATTCATGGAGTTGTGCTCACTTCGATCACTCTCTAGAATGTATTTTAGTAGTCTGGATAGGGTTTGGTTTGTCTTCACGAATTTCTTAATTGTTCTTTGTAATGGAAGTATTTCACTCCATTGAAATTGAAATCAAATTTGCAGGGCATAGCAGTCTGGGTTACAGTCCTTTTTCTTTCAAGGCTTGAAGTACTATGCTACATGTTCTACTTGAGTTGATTGTTTCTGAAGATAAATTTTCATTATTCCTTTAATTGTAATCTGTTTCTTTTCTATAACTGCTTTTAGTGTGATGTTTTTGTGCTGAATTTCTGGGATCTTCACTATTATATGCCTGGGTGTGTTTTTAATTGGGTTTATGTTATTTGGATTCCATATGCCTCAGTTTGAAGGGAGTAACACAGAGGTCTGGCTCGCCCAGGTAGCTGACACTCGGGTGTAGACACACTTGGCTCCCCGAGGTGGCGCACCAAAGGGCTGAGACTCCTCTGCCTGATCTCCCGGAAGTCCCCTGGCCATTAATCTGTGTCACAGAACGCCTACACTCCGATCACAACTCTCCACATAACTTTCTTCACCCTTCAGATCCACCCCCTCACCTCCCTATATGTACACCTGCACTTCCGCAATAAATTAGATCTGCGCCATCAGCCAGTCTCCGCGATCATCAGTCGCGTCATCTCTTACCTGCTGTGAGGCCCACCGCCTCATCAGTTACCTGAATTTTAGATGGTTTACCCATATTTGGGAAGCTTTCTACTACTACTTCTGCCCATATTCTTTGTGTATCATTTTTATTGACTCTTTCTCATTTATGCCCATTAGTCTTATGTTGTTTATTTTTGCATCATCTTGCAGCTGTTATTTCATGGATCCTTGTTGTTTTCTTCTACTCATTTTCATGAGAAAAATATGAACTAGTGATGAAACAGTTTCAAAACAGGTAAGTAGGACAGTTACAATAATTAATACAATGTATATCGTTGTATTCATAGAAGTTATTCAGAGGACAAGATGCAGACATAACTTGTCAAAACAATATTATTAGTACAGACCTTTATTCTCATTGAACTAATAGAAGGTAGCTGTATATTTATCCCAACTCTTTTGAATATGTGTATATAATTTTTTGTACAAGTTGGTGCTTTTCTATATCCCCTCCTTCTATTGTTTTGTTAGAGATAAGTGTTCGATTCCTTTTAGAGAAAATGTATTTTGAGCTTTAAAGGATTTTCTTACTTGAAGATAGTCCAATGATTGTAGGTACTGAGTTCAGCAAAATAAGCCAATATAGTCCAATAGTCTATAATAGTAGTGAGATATAAGAGCAAATTTTTCAAGCAATTCCATGACTCATCCAGATGGCTTACACGGACAAATGATATACAATGTGCTGTACATGTTTCCAGGGTAAAACCAGGGGGGGAGATTTGACTGACTTTATCACATAACAAAAGTTTCATTTTTAGTAAGATAGATCTTGTTTTAACTTAGTCTTAAGCGTCTAGCAGAAAGTATAAGCACACAGTATAAGAGCTAAAGATATATTAATATACTGAGTTGTGAAAGTCTCAAGTCAACTACTTTGGACAATTGCCAGTTGTGCTTATAATTCTTTGCTGTTTTTGATAGATCTTTCCTTGCCTTTTCACTAGCTGTAACCATATTTTCAAGGTCTGAAAAAAATCTATCTTTACTTTCATTCATGTGGTTTTGCCAACTTTTAATTCTGTTTTTAATCTCTTGAATATTTCTTTGAATCTGCTTCATGCATGCTAATTATCTTGTATATTGCTTGTTCAATGTTTCCATCATATTTTATTTTCTCTATTTTTTATCAGTGTCTTCTTTAGAAGCATTTAGCAATTCTTTCACTATAGTTATCCTTTCTTTTTTATTTAAGAGCTTCTTTCTGATTTGATTTCCTCTGTACCTTTCTGCAGTTGTTTCTTTACCTCAGACACTATTATTTCAGATATTCCAGGTTTGTGACTTCCAATTTCTTCCATGCTGGTGTCTCCTGGGTTTGCTGTGGATGGGCTCAGAGCCTGTGGATGCATTTTTCTACTTCTCTTTATCATTTTATATTTCAGAGAAAACTTTATTTTTATTTCTGCGATATTATGTTTGTGAAATGTTGATAGTAGTTATATCTCTATGACCAGAGCTTGACTGTATAGTCTATTCTTTGGGTGACTCTTTTGTGTCCAAAATTCTTATCTTGTGTGTGTCACAGTGTTGTGCCCTCTCTATTGATTGAGAGTGAGATATTGGTTTCTGTTTGGCAGAACCTATACCTTTGGTATAGAGCGTTGTTGCAGGTTTTAACCATCGCTTTGTGATATTATTGCTGAAGAGAGATCACGTGGTTAAGGCAGGTATAGTTTTCTGCTTACACTACTACAATTAGCAAAACTAATAAAGGGTAGTGAGATTTAGCAATTGACCAACTTTTGTAACTAATGGATTTATATTTTAAACTATATGAGCAAACATTATGACTCTATAGTTAAGCAGGTAGTATATTAGGGATTTGTATTTAAATTATTTCCCCTATGTACTGTCTGCTCACCTTCCCTTGGTGTACCTGGAGTCTTCCAGGCATACTCGGTTCTCCCTAGCTACCTATTGCCCCCTGTGTGTGGGGGGGAGGGGAGAGAGAGAGACAGAGACAGAGAGAGATAGAGAGAATGAGAATGCTTTCTTACATCTGGGTCTCTCTGGGTCCAGATCTTCCAAGTTCAAACTCCTCCAACAGGGTCTGGCTAGCATCACATGGTTGTGCTCAGCTTCTTCCTGCTGCAGCCTGTGGATGTGAATCTGCTGTGCTCCACTGACAAGCTGTATTTCTCCTGGTTTAGATGACTGGGTCTTGCCCCTATCCTCTCTTCAGGGAGTTCTGCCACAGGGTCCCACACCAAGCCTGTCCACTGGAGGTTCCTGCAGCTTGTCCCACATGCCAAAAATATACACTACTGGCATACCATGGTACAGTAAATATTTCCTCTTATGGTTTGTTTTAGATGCCCTCCAAAGCTTCATGTGCTCATAGGCTGGGTCTTTTCAGAGGTGGTTGAATCTACAGTATATGATGCTGGCATTAAATGTATGTGATTTCTAAGTTGATCTACTGGATTTTTGTTGTGCTTCTGGGTATGGATAAAGGGAAGGTCCATCATGGATGTGAGTGCTAACCTCCCTAAGTGTTATGGCTATGTAGCATTCACAGACTAAAATGGAGTGAAAGAGAGCTTTTCTCATTGCTGAATTCTGATTTTTGCTTTCTGTTTTGCTGTCCTCTACCAACCACAAAATAATTTTCTTCTGCAATTCCCCTTTTCCATTCTGCGCTACCTAGGAACCAACTATGAACTGAAACTATACACTTTGAACTATAAAAACTTTCTCCTTTAATTTTGGGTAGTACACGTTTTGTCTAAACAAAAAAAAAAAAATGTAACTAAGGTATTTCCATTAAAAAAGAAATTTGCCAGGCATGGTGGCGCATGCCTGTAATCCCAGCACTCGGGAGGCTGAGGCAGGAGGATTGTTGTGAGTTCGAGACCAGCCTGAGCTACAAAGTGAGCTTAAGGCCAGCCTGAACTGCATAGTGAGACCCTGTCTCAAAAAGACAAAAAAAATAAATAAATAAAATAAAATAAAATAAAATAAAAAAGAGAAATTAATTAGCAAGATAAAAATCCACCAGGACAAGCAACACATCTTGTGGTTCCATGTTCAACACCTGAAGAAAATTGAGGTGAAACTTAAATGTCAAATGGATTTAGGTAGCCCCACTCTTATGGAACTTCCAGACTCTGCAGAACTCAAGGTTTCTCATTTCTCTTGACTTTGCTTACTCCTTGAAGATTTATTCAGGCATCCTACTTTCCTCGTTTCTCTCTGGAAGCTACCTTATACTTTTATTTAAAAACTCATCATCTCAAAAAGTGTTCTTTTAGGGACACACTACCTTGATTTCCAGGCCCTCCAAAATCTGCTTGGAAGCTGTGTTGGCCTCACAACTGTTGAATTTTGCATGTACAAAAAATTAGCACCATGCAGATGATGCCAAAGTCTATTGTCAGATAGAAAAATATCTGATCTGTTTGGTGTCTTGTTGGTATTTTCAGAGACCTGAGTGCCTTGATTATTGATCAGGATGATATAACCTTTGGAGAATCAATTACAATTCCCTACATCACTGGTAATTTGGAACATTGTATTGCTATATATCCTTTTTAAATGAAAATTCAAGGTGCATGGTTTCCTTGTATGCTAATACTTTAAGAAATCAATTCTATCTTTCTGTGTTCCAAAATACTATAGATTCCATTCTAGCCAATTATGAAATTATTTAAATGATGTAGCTGTATATTTTGATTTTGATATTCAGCTCTAGCTGGATAAAACCCACCAGGAGGTCACATCTCACTGCCTGAACAAAAAGTTATTTTGAAATTTCTTCTGCTGATTAATTAATCTACTTCACTGAATGTTAGTCTCTTACAGTCTCAGGACAGGAGCAAAATGTATACAAACTTTCTGCCGAAGTATAGCATGGTAAGAGCTAACTTGAGCGTCATCAAATATGGGATACATGCCAGCCAGACAGCTAAGTGGACTAAAGTGCCTGCTTAGGCAGGTGCAGGCACCAGCATTCGCTCTTCTGTGTGCCATGAGAGCACTGCCCCTGGGGTATGCAGAGACAGGGACTGAGAATGAAAGTGGTGATGCATGCCTGTAATCCCAGAACATGAGAGACTGAAAACAGGAGGAACACTGTGAGTCCCATCTGTGTAGTGTGACCTATAAACCCTACTAAATACAGAAAAAGGGGCAAAACTCAGATGACTAATGTAAAATCATCATATGATTATTCGTGGCTGATGATTAGAAAATCATTATATGCTGAAGTGTAAGATTTATTTGAGAAAATATACCTTACTGTATGCTAATGAAAGTGCTATTCACATTTACTGTATGCTGAAATTTATCCATTCAAGAAAAAAGTCTTAAAACTCTGATTGTCTGAAACAACACCAAGTCATGAAGCAGTTATTAATCATGAATCATCTTACCCCTAAAAATATGAAATATACCCCAAACTCACAGGACATCATACACAGGATTTCCCGTGTGTTGAGGTTCACTTTGCTTATAATAAAGTTCTTTTTTTCTCTGCACTTTCCATGCATCAAGCACAAGTTTGCTTTGCACTGTATCAGTCTTGAGTCCCTCATTTTATGCTGTGCCTTACTGTATTTGTTTGTAGAGTAAGGGTGAGGGCAATGAGGAAGAGGATCATTATGGAGTATCCCATGACCCATACTCATAAACCACCTTGGATGCAAGTCAGCCACATGGACTTGCATCTAACCGCAAATGGAGTCCTATTTTCCACTGAAACCTCATGAACTTTATCTGTCACTTTATCTTCTAACCTCTGACTAGACTCTTCTATGAAACTCAGTTTAAAAAATTCTATAGGGCAGGGAGAGAGTTCAGCAGCATAAGCCCCTGCCTGGCAAGTGTAAGGTCTCAAGTTCAGTCACTTGTACTGAAGAAAAAAGAAAAACAAAACAAAGAAAAGAAAGGAAAAGAAAAAAAGAAAAGGAAAGAGAGTGGAAGAGAAGAAAAATTGAGTCCAGGCATTATGGCACATGCTTATATTCCAACTCTGGCGAGGCTGAAAACAGGTAGATCACTATGAGTCTGAGCTGCATAGGGAGACCCTCTACCAAATATATGTATTTTTTAAAGTAAAAATCTAAGACTGGTTCTCTAGTATATGTTTAAACTTTTCAAAATCCTTTTTCAAGAATTTTGAATTACATGACCAGTATCAACCTCACTCACTGAGAAATATCTGTCTTAGTAATTTTCTTAATGCTAGGACAAAATACTTACAAGATAAGGGAGAACAGTTTTTCTTTTGTTCATGCTTCAGTTCATTTTTATGTCTCCAGGTCAGGATAGTATGGCAGAGCAGTATTTCAGGAAAGCTTCTCACTTCATGGTAACTGGACAGGAGAGGACCGAGAGGAGGAAAAGGGGAACAAGGTATATATTCTAGATAACATTGAAAGGGATCTTCCACTTTCAAACAGTCAACTTTTGCAACAATATAATCTAGTTATTTGCCAAGCACTTGAGAATTTCTTGTCCAATATAAATCCAAACCATATAACTCACCTTACTGTACACATTTTATTGACATGCTGGTCTTCTAAGCTCTGATCAGCATCACTAATCAAGCCCTGATTAGAGAACTCTACCGATCCTCTATGCAGCATCTCCAAATCTTTCTAAATACTTCTTTAAATCTAGTTCCAATGTTTTTTGAGACACATCATTATCAGGAAGCCACAACAATGATAAGCCACCTCATTTTCCTTGTACCAAATTGGTTTCAGTGATCTTCATATCTCTGAGGCATTATATGAATTTTCCACAATCTGTAGGATGAGAATTTTTTTTTTTTTTTTTGGTTAGGACAAAGCATTATTTATCATTCATGGAAACAATTGTGCTCCTTAGGCACAAATCATAAAACTATTGAAATTACCAGCTGGACAAAACATGAAGACAAACCAATTAATTGATAGAAGTCTCATGCCATATAATTGGATTTTGCTTCCCAATCCACTCTGCAGTCTCTTTCTTTTAATTGGCAAATTGAGTCCATTTACATTGATGGCTATAAATGAGATGTACTGATTTGTGATAGAAATGTTATTTACCTGGTATTGTATACCTCTTTTTCTCCTGTGTTTGTTTCCCCTAATTGGTGGGTTCTTTCCATTCTCATTCATGGAGTTGTGGTCATTCTGATACTTCACTAGAATATCTTTTTTTTTGTAGTCTATGTAGTGTTGGTTTTGTCGTCATGAAATGTTTTAGTTGTTCTTTATCATGGAAGTACTTTAGTTCTCCATTAAACTTGAAAAAGAGTTTTGCAGAATATAGCAGTCTGGGTTGGGATTTGTTTTGTTGCAAGACTTGAAGTACTTTGCTCCATGCTCTTTTTGATTTGATGTTTTGTGAAGAGAATTCTCCCATTATTCTGGTGGGCTTTCCATTAAATGTTATCTGTTTCTTTTCTCTGCTGGCTTTTAGTATATTGTTCCTCTACTGAATTTCTGGAATCTTGATTATTATATGTGTGGTTGTGACTTTAATTGGGTTGACGTTGTTTGGCGTTATATATGCTTTAGTTACCTAAATGACAGATTGTTTCTCCATATTTGGGAAGGTTCTTGCCATTACTTCTGCCCATGTTCTTTTTATAACATTTGTAATGACTCATTCTTTCTCATTAATGTCAATTAATCTTATGTTGTTCATCTTTGCATCATCTTGCATATTTTGAATTACTTTTCCTGCATCCGCGTTGTTTTCAAGAGATTTTTCCTTACCTTTTCATTAGCTTCAATGGTGTGTTCAAGTCTATTTTCACTTTCATTCAAATGGTTTGGCCGGCTTGTGATTCTGGTTTTAATTTCCTGTACATCACTTCATGCATTTTATTTCCTTCCCATATTGCTGATTCAAGGATTCCACCATTTGTTTATATTCCCTTATGTTTGCTTATCGATGCCTTCTTCAGAAGCTCTTAGTAATTCTTTCGTTATAGTTATCATTTCTCCTTTTACTTCATAAATTATTTCTGATCTGTTTTTCTGTATACCTTTCTGCAATTCTTTCTTTACTTCAGATGCTATTGTTTCAGAGATTTCAGGTGTGTGATTTCCAATTTCTACTATGCTATTGTCTTCTGCATTTGTTCTGGGTGGGCTAAGAGCATAATAATGAATTTTGCTCCTCTATTCTGACCTTTGGTGTAAGGTTTGGTGCAGTCATTACCTTAACACCAGGTCTAGATCTATTAATTTCAAAATTTTCCAGGTGAGTATGGCTTGGGTCTGGCTGCTGTGCTCCACTTCTTCTTGCTTCAACCCTTGGAAATGAACCTGCTGTGCCTCTTCCAAGATGTTCTGGTCCTGAATTAGCTGGCTGGTTATTGCCTCCAGCCTCTCTGCAAAGAGTTTTTCTGCAGGGTTCCACACTGGGTGTGTCTGGTGGAGGAAGTTCCACACACATGCCTGGACTGGGTGCTAGCTGGTATGAAGATCCAGAGGTCCTTGGGATGCCCCACTCACATGTTGGGCAGGGGCACTGGCTGCAATGAGTTTCCAGATGGCCCCAGGTATTCCCACTCACAACAAACTTGGGAACTGGGTGGAATGAGACATTTATTTTGTCTCATATTTATCTCATAGTGGATACATTACAATGAAAAACATGTAGGGATAAACTTAAAATGTACTAAGTTTAGGGATAAACTTAGAGATGTACACTTGAGAACTGCATCCCATTCTGGAGGCTAGAAAGGAGACTTATATTGGAAGACACATAGAGGGTACACTCTGCCAGACCATGCCTTCAGAAACACACTACTTCCAGCAGAGGTCCATATTCTAACAACACACAGATGCTCAACTTCCCAACCAAATAGTAAACTTCCATGATACAGTTTCCAAAAATTCTGCCTCTGAGCACATGATAAATTTGTAGGGTCCCTTTCAGATCCAAACCACAACACCAGAAGCTTGTGTACTAAGGGCTTGGTCTCCAGACTGTTAAACTGTCAGGAAGTGATCCAGAGATCTAGCTTAGTGGCACAGTTTCTATATGGCAAGTGCAATGGGATGAGTTTTATTTCCACTACAAAAAAATGTATTTTCCAAATTATCACGAAGTGATAGATATTTAGAAGGTGACACATAGGAGAAGGAAGTTAGCTTATCAGGGGTGTGACATCAAATTAGATATGGGGGCTCTTGCCTCATATCTTCCCCTCTCTTTGCTTCCTAACCACCAGGAAGTGGGAAACTCCCTCAGGGACATGCTACCTACCATAATTACTTACCAAAGCAGAGTCTCTCAAACAATGGAGCCATTACACTAAAAATCTAAAATTGAGAGCTAAAGGACCAGCCAGATAGCTCAGCAGATTAAATTTCCTGCAAGCAGACCCAGAAGCTGGGGCCTATCATGTCATCCCTGCCCCCACGGCACACTGAAACTGGGCATGGTGGCACACATATGTAATCCCAGATTTTGTGAGGCTGTAAAAAAGCTGATAACTATGAGTCCAATATGTTAGTGAGAACCTGAATATCCTGTAGACTCTTCCCTAAAATACAATAAATAAATAAGTAAATAAGTAAATAAATACATAAAAATAAAATTAGGAGATAAAATATACCTTTCGTCTTTTGAGTTTTTAATAAGAGAAGTGAAAATTTCACATTATGAAAATGAATGATGAAAAAGAAGTTTGGTGAAATTAAGTACTTACAAAATTCCAAATGAAAATTATATTTTATTTTGGTAATATTGTTGAAAAAGAAAGTAGTACAAAAAGTAATCTCATTAAAATATTCTGAAGTACTTGTTATATATTAATTATGACTAAGCACAAGAGAAATAAAACATGGAAAATCATAGTACACCTAAAATCATAACAAAACCATGAAGCATTACAAAACTTAAAAAATTACAACAAAGAAATATGTCAGAGCCATTACTGGGTTTTGATTCAAAGTGAGCTCACTGGCATTGACAAGATGAACAGTTTGCTCTGATAATGTATATATATATATATATATATATATATATATATATATATGTGTGTGTGTGTGTGTGTGTGTGTGTGTGTGTGTGTGTGTGTGTGTGTGAAATAAATAGCACATAGAATATTAACAAGAGAAAGCCTACTGAGGGCTATAGAAATTATGGAGTGTTTCTGGAGGATTTGATTTAAGATTTGTGGAGAATGGCTTTTGCAGAAGTGTAAAAAATAGGGAGCAGAAAATTCTACAGGAAAAAATCATACGCAGAAAACTTACATAAAATAATTATAAATTTGGTATAGAAAAGCTTGACTGATGGAAGCAGAAGTTTTAATTTAAAGATTGGTGTAAAATACATACTAAGTAACATTGCAGAAACACACACAGTTCTGAATTGAGTGTTCAATGTTTTGAGCAGCTCTGGGCGATTGGAGACTTAAAGACGTAATTGATATCATAAAATTAATATCACAGGAAGAGAGAAGAAAATCATCTTCTATACATTCTGATTTATGATAGTGAATTTTTACCCAATGAGAAAAGACTTTAGTCTACATCATCTCTATTTACCTGCACAAAACAAAATAATATTTTATGCAGGCAGAATTTAGATTTCATAATAGATGATTCATAGAGATAAGGCTATCACTGCTGTGTATCACATTAGCACTTTTATTAAATAGATCATTCCCAAGAAGTGTATCTTTAAAAGTCTTGTGATTGGAAGAATACATATTTATAAATAAAAGAGAAAAGAAATTACAGCAACAAATGATGCATTTGTTAGCTTTATTATTTTCTTCACAATCATATCTCTTACACTAGGCAGATAAGCCTCTTTTGAACTCTTGGGAGACTTCTTACGTGCTTATATTTTTCATTATATTATTTTCTTAAAACTGAGATAGGTACACATACTTGAAGATGGAAACATAAGAAATTACTGAGGCATATGGTACATCAGAGACATTATAAGAAATTCTGATCCTTCAGTGAAAACATTGTCAGTTATACCAGCTGTCAATTTAACAATAGGTTTATTCACTACGGTATTTCATTAATGTGAAATTATTCAGTTGGTTACATTGTAGATAACCTATTTGGGTGTTCAATTAGTATGCTAATAATAATCATTATGTTCTATATTACATGACTCTCACCTAGAGGTGTTTTTAAAATAGTAAATTAACAAGAATAAAAAAGATGATGCTGATATTTACTGATTCATTCTTAAACAGACAAAATGATTCTTGTTTACTTTGTTAAACTATAGTTTGCATAAAGGAATAAGTATTTTCTCCCCTTTTATATATGATTGAATTAGTTTACATCTTCATTTCCTTTTTTTTTGTTCTGTATGTTTATTTTATGAATTTATTTTTTAAAAAGGCAAATTTAAATTATAGATAGCTTTTGTGACAAATACATATAGTATGATGTCAGAAAAGAAAGAATAAAAAATTACTTACGTCACTGGGCATGGTGGTGCATGCCTGTAATACCAGCACTTGGGTGCTTGAGGCAGGAGAAACACTGAGTTTGAGGGCAGCCAGAGCTACAAAATGAGTTCAAAGCTAACATGAGCTACAAAGAGAAACCCTATCTCTTATCTTTTATTAGCTTTATTTTATCATTTTCTAAAGGAGTACAAATTATAAAAAAAGCAGAAAATTTACAATTCATGCACAATTTCACTTAACAAAGTAATACGAATTTCACAGTGCTTGTTGTGAAATACTGTGAGACAACACATAGTATTGTCTCCCAACCAGTTATGCATAGTACCAGATATATGTACGTAAAATACACAGAATAAAGAAAAATTAAATAAATGTGTAAGAAATTAAGAAAACAAAAAGGAAAAAAAGTTGAAAAATATATAAGACAAATAATTTAAGCATTAACTGATTCTTTTCATAGCCCAGAAGAAATGCATACTACACTTTTTCACACTATCCTGCTTACCTACATAGATAAAACTATTTCCCTAACTCGCTTTTCCGCCCTTCTCCTAAAATCAGTACCTCTTGAATGATTTCATTCCCTTTTACCAATATCTACCGTATCCTTCAGATTCCATTCTTGTTTTCTTTTCGCCACTGACACTAAGGAGACAATACAATGTTTGCTCATGTGGGCCTGATTTCTTTCACTTATCATATGGTCTGTATTTGCATCCATTTACCAATAAAAGATTCAAATTCACCATGTTTTATAGCTGAATAATACTCGACCGTGTACAAATACCATATCTTCCTTATCAATTCTTCAATTTATGGGCATCTGGGTTGTATCCAGTGTATAGTGATGAGAAATTATGCTGCTATAAACATGGGTACAAATATATAACTGTGGTATGAGGTTTTAAGTACTTCTGGAAAAATCCCCATGAGGGGAACTGCTTAATTGAATGGTATCTCCATTCAAGCTTTTGAAGGAATCTACACACTGAAATCCATAGTATTCATACCAGCCTGCATTCCTACCAACAATTCATAAGGGCTCCTTTTCTTTCACAGCCTCTCCAGCATTTGTTATTGACTGACTTCTTGGTGTTAGCCATTCTTTCTGGGGTGAGATGAAATCTTAGTGTTGTTTTAACTTGCATTTCTCCACTGACCAATGATGTTAAACTTTTTTCATATATTTATTTGCCATTTGAATTTCTTCCTCCAAGAAGTGTATATTCATTTAAAATGCCAATTGTTTGTTGGTCTTCGAACTTGGGGACCCGATTTCCTTCACTTCTTTATATAATCTAGATGGAAGGCCTTTGTCTGAGGGACAGTCAGCTATAGTTTTTCCCAGTTTGGTGGCTTTAGAGATTTCGATACAGTTCTGGAATTATTATGAAGATCAATTATGCAAGAGGTAGAAATAAAAAGAATAAGGATCAGAAAAGAAGTAAAACTACCATTATTTTTGGATGACATCACATTCTATATAGAGTAGCTGAAAAACTCTAGCAAGAGTCTTGTAGAATGAATTAACAAATTCCTCAAGGTACCAGAATATAAAGTCAAAACCCAAAAAATCAGTATCATTTATGTACACAAAGAATGAACACACTGAGAAAGAAAGTAGGGAAACCACACCTTTCACGATAACATTCAAAAAAAGAGAATAAATTAAGAATCAGTCTCACAAAGGGCACGAAATATTTATAGAGTGAAAATTATAGTAGTCTGAAAAAAGGGATTGAATTAGATTTCTGAGAATAGAAAAATATTCCATGCTCTTAGATAGGAAGAAAGAACATTATGAAAATGGCCATATTTCCAAAGCTCTTATACAAATTCAATGCAATCCTCATTAAAATACCATAGTGTACCTCGCAGAGGTAGAGAAAAATTTTATCAAATTCATTTGGAACCAAAATAAATCCAGAATATAAAATTCAATCCTGGGAACAAAAGGAAATGCATAAGGTATCACAGTCCCTGATGTGAAATTATACTGCACAGCTACTATGATAAAACCAGCATGGTACTGGCATAAAGACAGACCTGAGGATCAGTACAACAGATTAGAAGGTGCAGACACAACTGGAAACACACTCAGCTACCTTATCTTTGATAAAGGTGCCAAACAGGCTCACTGGAAGAAAGATAGCCTTTTTAATGTGATGCTGGAAAAATTGACTTTCCCCATCCCAAAGGCTAAAACTAGACCCATGCTTAGCACCATGCACAAAGCTAACACCAAAATAGATCAACGATTTAAATATTAATAGAGAAATATTAAAAGTTATGAAGGAACAGGTAGAAAGAAATCTTAAAGACATAGGTGTAGGTAGAGAGGTCATGAACATAACCCCGACTGCACAGGAAACACTTCAAGGAATCAATAACTGGAATTTCATCTTTTTGAAAAGAGAAACCCTATCTTGAAAAGACAAAAAAGAATTGCTTAACTATGCATATTTGGCCTCAAAAAATAACATTTTTTCTATCAACTGTCTACCAGAGGAAAATAAAAGCAAGATAAAACAAAATCTTTTGAATTGCAACACAAATTGTATATAGAAGTGTAAATTGACCAGATGATAGTCAAATTCACTAATGTTCTGACCAATACTGACTCATACAGAAACTCACTAATACTCTGATTTCCATAT
>PVKA01032893.1:13579-25001 GCA_004027165.1 Ctenomys sociabilis | reverse complement strand
GAGTGAGTGAATGAATGAATGAATGAATGAATGAATGAATGAATGAAATCATTCTGGATCAGAGAGGCTTCCTCACAGCTGGTATGTGTACTCAGAAGAGGGAAATTTGGGTTGAATGATACAGGAGAGGCCGTGTGTGGATCCTGATTCAAATGAACACCCAGTTTAAAACATGAAGAGGCTGGGGAGATGGCTCAGTGTAATAGGTGAATCCCTGGCAAGTGCAAGGACCTGAGTTCAATCCCCAGTTCCATCAAAAAACAAAAAAGCAAAAATTTGTTGGCTGGGAGGGTAGACACCTTATGGAGGTCCAGGCAAGGAGGGAAAGGAGACCAGCCAGATCCCATCCCCAGCAGGATGTGAGAACATAGGGTATCAGGAAAGCTGGAGCCAAATTTAGAGAGATGGGGATGTGATATCTTGGCATGGGCACTTCTCTCAATGGCCATCCCTGTTCCTCCTTACTAAACTATTTTAAGGAATTGCTGCCTTGGGCAGGAAAAGACAGAAAGACCTCTTCAAGAAGATCAAAAATACAGGTAACAAAGAAGGACTACATTTGGAGGCACAAATGTAAGACACAGGTAACTAAAAGCAAGATAGCTGGGACAGGGGCATTGGGCCTCATGTCAAAGCACCTTAACCTGAGTGAAGCCAGGCAAAGTCAGGAGAACAAGTGCAGACTGCAGACAAACATAACAGCAGGGATGATGCTGCAGACCCTGAAGGCAGTCTCAGGGGAGGCAGGAGAGGCTAGACTGTATGGAAACACAGCCAGCTTCCTTCAGAGACTTTAGCAGGATGCCAGGGCGGGTACTTTGTTGTCCACCCAGAGGTCAAGATGCATTCAGACCACCTACATACATGGCCACTAGAGAAAGAGACCCAGAGGGGACGAGGCAGTATCAGGCTCTCTTATCACTGTCTGTCACTTGCAACATCAAGTCAGATGCCGTGAGCCCAGGCCCAACTGACTGCCATAACAGCACAGGATTCTCAAGCCAGAAACCCCTCCACCACATTCCCCACAGCAAAGACAGCAGAAAGACCCATCTTTCTGAGGCCCCACCTGTCACCTGACACTAGGTATGTCAGTCTTAGCTGATTTCTTGGAAATCATCATCACAGGCCTCCCATCTTATCTCATGAAACCTTTATCCCTAAAGCACATGACATGCAGACAGGGTCCTGCTGGGGCCTGTGAGTCCTTTAACTCAGGACTCAAGATGGCTCCACTGTCCTGAGAGTCCCAAAAATCTCAACACTGAACTTCTAATGCAGCACCAAAGACTGGTGCTCATCTGAACCCTGACCAAACACTTTTATTAAACACATTATTAGGTAGGAGATCCTTCAATATGTTACCAAGAATGAAACATGTATACAGGTGCCATCTTAACTTCATTTTCTGCATAGTCTGGAGGACAGATTAACTTCCATATATCTGGTGATGTAGAGATGATTATAATTCTCCAAACCCAAAATGCTCCATTCAGAGGCTTTCAGAAAAAAACTAGTGAGACAGTGAAATATAGTCTGTAGTCGAAAAATCCAGCAGAGCTGACAAACCAGCCAGGAATCATTAATCAGAGCCATCCAAACAAGGTAACACTCTCCAACAAATGGACACAAGATCATGATGAGAGAGAAAGCTATTCTGAAGGATGGCAGGGGCTCTCAGCAGGATCACTCTACTATATAAAGCTTATAATCCATTACATGGTTTCTATTACACATGTGGAAATATACCCACTAATCTGGGAGGGAAGAAACCAGTAAAAGCCCTGGTTAGTCTTGAACTCATGGTGATGCCTCTGCCTCAGCCTCCCAAATGTGGGGAACATAGGCCTGTGCCATAAGGTCCAGCTGTTTCTTTGTTTGTTTGTTGAGACAGAGTCTCACTATATAATTATGCTGACCTTGAATTTCTCTTTCTTTCTTTTTTTTTTTTTTCTTTCTTTTTGGTGGAAGCAGGGATTGAACTCAGGCCCTTGCCAGGGAGGCACTTATTCCACTGAGCCATCCCCCCGGCCCTTTTTGTTTTTTGTCTTTTCTTTTCTTACTTTTTCTTCTTTCTTTCCTTCTTTCTTTCCTTCTTTCTTTCTTTATTTCTTTCTTTCTTTCAGCTGTGTAATTAGGCTCACCTCAAGTTCACTATGTAGCTTGGCTGGCCTCAAACTTGTTGCAATTCTCCTTCCTCTGTTTCCAGAGAGTTGGGATTACAGGTGTGCACCACCATACCTGGTCTGGCTTTGAACTCTTGATTCCTATTTCAGTCTCTTCAGAATTGGAATTTCAGGCGTGTACCAATAGGTCCAGCTTTGAAGAATGTTTTAAGAGGCATGAGTTCTGTGAAAAATGGATCAAACTAGAACTCATACAGCATACTAGATATGTTTGTATGTCAGATATTTAGAGGAATACTTAATGATTTTTCTCTGAAATGGGAAATGTATGTGATAATGGATTATTATTATAATTTCAGTAATTTTCATTTCAGTAATTTTATTTCAATAATTTTCCATATGTTTTTAATCCAGAATTATAAATTGGACAAGGCTGGCAAGATAGCTCAGTGGACTAATGGTCTGCTTAGGCAAGTGCAAGGAATGGATTTTGATCTCAAACACATGCCATGCCAGCCCCACCCTCTTGCACGCTGAGCCACTGAAAACCAGTGTAGTGGTGCACACCTGTAATCCTAGCACTGGGAAGGCTGAGACAGGAGGACACTAAAAGCCCAAGCTTCATAGTAAGACCCTGTACCAAATACATAAAAAATAATTATAAATTGAACGTGGCGGGCCAGTCTGAGCTAAACCATGAATTCATGGCCAGCCTGAACTACATAGTAAGGTCCTGTTTCAAAATTTAAAAAAAAAAAAAAAAGTGCACTTTGGCAGCACATATACTAAAATTTAAACAATACAGAGAAGATTAGTGTGGCCCCTACGCAAGGATGACAAGCAAATTAGTGAAGCGTTCCATACTTTTGTGCATGCTTATATCTGGTAATCTGAATAACTACTTTGAAGACAACAATATGTATGTAATATAGCAATCATTGTTGAATTCCTATCATTTTTTTAGTGAAATGCTACATCATTTCTAATGGTTTATTTTTTTACTATTGTTTTATTCTTTAAAAAAAAGACAAAAAGGGAAAAATTTAAAAAACAACAAAACAAACAGAATAGTGTATGATTTAGTTTGTTTGCAGTCTTAAATAATGAGATTTTATCTAACTTTTTCTTTCCCAAGTCATGTTGTTAGTTTATATTCCAAAGTGAAAAGTAAGCTTGAGTTTGATTGTCCAATAATAACTTTTAATTTGTAGAGAGATGCAAGCAGGCCCAGGGACCAGGGGTCCGATCCCCCAGCCTATCATGCCAGCCCTGTCCCAGGGGCACACTGAGACAACAACTGCCACTGGGTGTGATGGCATGCGCCTGTAATCCGAGCTTTTTCTTTTTTTCTTTTTTTGTAATCCCAGTTCTTGCGAGGCTGTAAACAGGTGGATCACTAGAGTCCAATCTAGTAGTGAGACCTTGAACACCCTGTAGGCCTTTCCCTAAAATACAAAAAAAAAAAAAAATTATATAGAGAAAAACTGTATACTATATACTTTCAGTCTTCCTCTTTTCTTTGAAAGACTAACTGGGTTTTCTCCATGAATGATAGTCATGAAAAAATCAACAGTATATATGTATACATATTGAAGTTCTGATTATTCAAGTATTTAAGAGTTTCATTTTTTCTTTAGATCCATAACCTAAAATGAACATTTTCCCTCAGTAATTGTACTGTTGGCAGTAATCAGTTTTACTTATAGTAAATTAAAAAATACCTAAAATTAAAAATACTTAACGTTAAAATGCAATGTTAAGACAACTCAGCAGATTAAAGCACCTGCTTAGGTAGACAAGGCAGCTGGTGCCCCACCCCCACCCCCACATATGGAGCTGGCCCTGCCCCTAGGGTGCACTGAGACAGTGATTGAGACTAGGCAAAGTAACACACATGTAATCCCAGCTCTTTGGGAGGCTGAACATAGGTGGATCACTACTAAGTCTGATCTACGTAGTGAGACCCTGTAGACCCTGTGGACTCTTAAAAAAAGAAAAGAAATTAAGGTATTAGCTGGTAAGATTTAACAGAGCACTCACTCATCATGAATCCATCTGCAGAGAAATGGTCAAAACAACAGAAGCCTCAAGCTCCAGGGTACAGTCCTAGGCAGAAAAGACTGCTAAAGACTGCACATTGGTGCCTTCCTGTGCTTCATTGGTACTGGAGAACGAAGGTTCACCCACCATGTGGTACATCAAACTTGTTAAGCCATTTAGAAGAAGTTTATAATACAATGAAAGAGGAATACAGAGACTTATGGTGAGCTACAACATTTTAAGTACTTTCCACTTTTGATATTATCTACAAGTTCACCAACCATGGGCCAGGGATGATAATGCACATCTATAATCCCTACACTTGAAGCAAAGGACTGCAGCAACTGAGACCTTATCTCAAAAATAATAGTAGGGACCGGGGAGATGGCTCAGTAGAACAAGCGCTTCCCTGGCAAGCACAAAGGCCTGAGTTCAATTCCAAGTTCTGCAACAAAATAATAATTATATAATCAGGTGAGTGTGACAGAGGATTGTATATCATATCTAAACTTAAGAAATAAGTAGATAATACAATAGTACTAAATGTGCTGCTCACACTTAAAGGAATGGCACAGGAGCTTCCTAGTAGTCAGAATTAATTTCTTCACCCAATAAAGATGAAATACAAAGAGCTGTGGCTCAGTGGAAGAGCCCTTACCTAGCACATGCAAGGCCAAGTTCAATCTCTGGAGAGGGGCTCTGACTGGCCTGAGCCAGTGGTTGTCCAGAATGCTAGAAAGACCTATACCCACAACCTCTTACATGACACTTGGCAATGTCACTACTGCAGTTACTGCTGCAGGTCCAAGGACCTAACCAAGGCACCTTCACCTAGCACTGGCAGCATCTGAACACACATGGGCAGCAGAGCAGAGAGAAGGCAGGAGAGTGTCTTACAAAGAGATAAGAGAACCTTGGAAGCCTAGATGCTGACAAACACATGCCAGGGCACTATGGAAAAACCGCCTACCTCCCTCACACTCATCCATGCAAGGCAGAGCGTGTTAATTATTATTTGGGCTTCTACACACACACACACAAAAAAAAAAAAATGCACATGCATGCGCGCACGGTCTTGCTATATAATTCAGTCTGGCCTGGACTCACTATGTAACCCAGACTGGTCTGGAACTCTCTGCAATCCTCCTGCCTCAACTTCCTGAGTGTTGGGATTACAAGTGTGCCCCACTACACCTGGCTATTTGAGCTACTTTTAATTGGTTTCCTATAACATTCTACTGAGGCTGCTCTAATCAATGGACTCTCAGATCACAACTCTAGCTAGTGTGCTCTCCTCTGGGCTGCAAGACCAAGAATCCTAGACACCAAGATAGCAATTCCTCTCCTACGAAGTCCCACCCTGCTGGGTCTCCCCCAGGTTAGCCCAGCCCAAGGCCATCCTCCTTGTCACTCCCACAAGTCAGGCATCAGCACTGTACCTTACCTTCAGCACCAGCCCTGGGTGCCCATATACTGGCCTCCTTATTCCTACACCCACTCCATACTGAGCCACTTCCTAAAATCCTAAATCTTATTACCTACTCTTCTATACTTAAATTCTTAAGTCTAGTAGTTCATTCCAGATGCTCTGGAAAAAGGCCCATAGCCTCGGGGCCATGAGATGGCCTGGACTCACTATGTAACCCAGACTGGTCATCTTTACATATGGGCAGCAGAGCAGAGAGAAGGCAGGAGAGTGTCTTACAAAGAGATAAGGAACCTTGGAAGCCTAGATGCTGACAAACACATGCCAGGGCACTATGGAAAAACCGCCTACCTCAGAAATTAATTCTGAGGGGCCATCTCCCTCAGATGAACTGTCCCCCACCTTCTAAAGTGACCCTTCTCTTCCCAGACACTCACTTCAGTTGGACCTCTCCCTGGAAGATTCTTTTCTTTCCCACCTTTTGCCTCCCTAATGGTCCTTAGCTTCAAAATGTCAGCTCAGCAGTCATCTCAGCAGTCATCTAAAAGAAAAGGGCTTCCCAGGGGAACTTTCCTAAATAGGTCAAGTTTCCAGTTACACAACCTCAAAGCATTTACACCTTTTCTCCTCAGCATCTGTAGCAGTTGGCAGGTACTAGCTCACCTTCTTGAGGACAGGAAATTGGTACTCCTGTTTACTCTCTCTCCTGTTCTTCCTATGACCCTGCCTAAAACCTGCCTGGAAGATGAACAAAGATATCGAAAACTCTTGCTTTGGAAAAGACAGAGAGCCACTAAGCTAGTAATAAACTCAGATGTAACTGACACTAAAACCAAAAGCCGGGCGTGGTGGCGCACGCCTGTAATCCCAGCACTCGGGAGGCTGAGGCAGGAGGATTGTTGTGAGTTCGAGACCAGCCTGAGCTACAAAGTGAGCTTAAGGACAGCCTGAACTGCATAGTGAGACCCTGTCTCAAAAAGACCAAAAAATAAAATAAAATAAAAAAATAAACCATTTTGTGCTCCTCAACTTTATACATAGAAAAACAGCTCCGACCACCGCACACAGAACATCAGCCCAGATTAAGGCAATAATTCAGTGTCCACCTGTATGCCCTCCTGACAATTCAAAAAGGAAACAGCTCCAGAGGAGACCACAACATTCAGAGGATGCACAGGCATGAATGACTGGACACTGAGAGCCCCTTGTTCCACATGACTGCTCAGCACAGCTGCTGGCCAGCTCCTCTCCTACCTCAGCTCTGCCACCCTGTCTTGAGGAAAAGGAAGCAAGTCAGGAAAAAGCTCAAATTTCAGTTGTTTCAGAGGCTCAAAGCTCAAGTTTCAGAGTTATATTTCACAGCTGGCAAAGAAACTTAACCAGAAGCCGATGCCATATTCCCTGTAGGCTCAGCCAAGGACCGTCCACTTCACCTCACTACCCACTTTGGGCACCATAAAAATGCTCTGAAATGCCCAAAAAGCCCAACAACCCAAGCAGCTACAACTCCAAAGCCCAAGACAGACTCAATTCCCAGAATCAATTTTGGGTCTTGGCAGAGTTGGGTGCATCAAAAATAACCCATATTCTCAGAGGAATACTGGCACTGTCTTAAAAACACTATTAATGATAAAATGGGATTATTCTAGGATTCAAGATCTAATCCTATATATCAACATGAAAACTACATAGATACATACACACACAACCAAAAATTACAAAATGATATAAGGCTAAACTAAATGATCTGCTGACACAGTTTTCAGGGGGCATGGCTGCCTCCCAGCTGCCACTCTCTGTGACATTAACAGCATGTGCTCTATTCACATCACTGGAATATGGAATACAGTAAGAAAAACAATCAAGTTCCTAAACTTGGCCTGACAAATGATCCATGGGGCTCAGAAAAGGGGCTCAGGTGCAGCTGAAGAAGGTGTGACAGCACAGATGTCTACCTTCATGCCCTCATGAAATTCACTGGTTTAACAGTTCCAGGAGAGACCCCAGCATCTGGAAGATGCACAGGCATGGACAAGTGGGCAATAACAGCAAAGAGCACCAACACACAAGGGCCACAAAGAGGACACCAGCAAGAACTAAACCTGCAGGCCAAGAAAGCTTGTGATGTACAATAGACTCCATGGTTCACACTGAGAAGACCCTGGTTCAGAGTCCACACAGGTCCTCCCTGCCTCCCAAGGCAGGACAACAATCCAGACAAGCAGGGTGCAAGGGTCTCTGCCCAGAACAGAGGCTACCCAGTGAAGGAGTCCAGGAGCACAAGTGACCACAAAGACCCACACGGAGGCTAGGAAGAGTAACAGAGAAGTACAGGAAACACATATGGAAAAAAAAAAAAAAAACATATGAAGAAAATATGATCATTAGCTTCAGGAAAAGCAGAAAGTTGTGTGAGAAAGGAAATCTAATCACAGCACACTATATGGGTCATAAGCAACATCTGCAATCACAATGAGATAAGCAGAGTGGTACTCTAGCCAAAATCATGATTAACTTTACTTCAAGGGAAATGGAGGAAATATATGTGTGTGTGCTTAATATAAGACAATGTCAATACAAATCTAAAATTAAAAAAAAAAAAAGATCAGAAGAAAACAGGTAAGAGCTCCAGAGGTCAGAGTAGAGTTAGGTGGCCAAACTACCTTATTACATGATATATAGTACACTATCTAACATAATATAAATCAAATCACACCAAAATATGACGTACAAAAAAAAATGTGACAAGCCAAAACTAGACAGCAGCAGGGACTACATCAGAATAAATATCCAATGTTGGGCATGGTAGAGTGCAGCTATAATTCTAACACTCTGGGAGGCTGAGGCCAAAGGATCACAATTCTGAGCTCAGCCTGGCAACTTAGCAACTTTGTGCCTTAATGAGGCCCTGTCTCAAAAAATAAAAAGGGCTAGGCAGAGGCTGAGGCTGAGGCAGAAAGACTGCCACAAGTTCAAAGCCAGTCTGAGTTACACAATGAGTTGAAGGCTGGTCTGAACTACATAGCAAGACCCTGTATCAAAAAACAAAGAGACAGACAGACAAACAATGAGACGGGAGAGGGGAGAAAGAAGAAGGGAGATAGAGTGCTAGCCAGATATGGTGGCTCACAACTATAACCTAACACTTGGGAAGCAAAAACAGGATTGCTGCAAGATCAAGGCCAGCCTGGGCTACACAGTGATTCAAGGTCAGCCTGAATTACTTTGCAAAGACCCTGTTTCCAAAAAAAAAAAAAAAATTGACAACAGAAAATAAAAAGGGGTAGGGATGTAAGCTAAATTTGAAGGCTCTGGGTTCAATTCTCAATATTGCAAAAAAAAAAAAAAAAAAAAGAGAAAGGACCAGACCTATGGACTCAGTTCTGGGCATGGTCTTCAGGCAGTGAGGACAGGCACATCTGCAGCCCAGGGGCTTCAAGGGAAAGGAACGGGGATTTCAAGTAAGCATTTGTGTAAATACCAAATAGACACAGCAGAGTGAGAAAGACAGTGTTAGATGGGGGTGAGGGGGGTCTGTAAGATCAAATATAGCTGGGCACTTTGGCATGTGCCTTTAGTACCAACTGAGGTAGAACAGCAAGTTCAAGGTCAGCCTGGGCAACTTAGCAAAACCTTGTCTCAAAATAAAAGGATCCAGAGATGTAGCTCAGTAGCATGCCCAAGGCTATGGGTTGAATCTCCATTTCCATAAAAAGAAAAAAGACCAAATCTGTTCTGAGCATTATTCCAAGGGCAACCCAAGAGCAGGGGGAGAACCCAGGGGAACCAGCAGTCCTGAGAGGCTCCCTACGATGCAATGTAGTGCTTATGAAGTCATTCCACCACAGCAGGGGACAGTTTTCAATGAGTGGTCCAGGAACTCCCTGGTTTGTAGAAGTGGTCCTGCAAAATCAAAATGAGTCTGTAATATACCACGAAACTGTTAGTTTTCTTTCCTGCTCACTCTCACCAATGTGCATAATGAAGTTTTCCAGAGATGATGTAACTTACCACCTGCATAAATAAGGGAAGAGCCAAACTCCCTTCAATTAAGCCAGATACTAAAGAGATTTGAAAAATGTAAACCAAAACCACTATTCTCACTAGTTTTATTTTATAAATAATTATTTTTAGCTGGGTACAGTGGAATACACCTATGATCTTAGCACTCTGAAAAGCTGAGGAAGGAGGAACACAAGTTCAAACCTCGCCTGAGCAACTTACTGGCTTAACAAGACTCTTCCTCAAAATAAAAATAAATATGGTAGCCAGGCGTGGTGGCGCAGGCCCGCAATCCCAGCACTCGGGAGGCTGAGGCAGGAGGGTTGTTGTGAGTTCGAGCCCAGCCTGAGCTTAAGGCCAGCCTGAACTACATAGTGAGACCCTGTCTCAAAAAGGCAAAATAAATAAATAAATAAATATGGTTGGGAATATAGCTCAACATGAAGTTCTGAGTTGTCCCAGTACCAAAAAATAAGTTATTTTTCACAAAAAAATGTCATTTATGTTGAGATGATGGGTTATTACTTTAAAATGGGTATTTGAGGGTTTTTTGTTTTGTTTTGTTTTTTAAACTGGGTTGTTTTTAAGACAAGATCTGGCTATCGTACCTCGTATCGTTACACTGTGTTGCCCAGTGTTCACTCTGAACTCATAATCTTCCTGCCTCAGCCTCCCAAATGCTGAAATTATGGCCATATGCAACACACCCATATCATTTTACTTTGTGTATAGTGATGGGGACAGAACTCAAAGCAAAACATAAGGAAACACTCTATCCTAAGCTACATTCCCATCTCTTGTTCTACTTTATAATAAATACACTTAGTTGGCTGAGGCAAGAGGATTACTGTGAATTCAAGGCTAGCCTGATCCTTCACTGCATTGTGAAGCTCTGTCTGAAAATACACATATCTATATGGATATAAACACAGATATAGATATACCAATAAATAGCTATAAATCCCATAAACAAAAGCTCCTCATAGCCCTCAATAATATTTAACTCTGAGGCTGGGGGTGTAGGTTGGTTATAGAGCACTTGTCTAGCATTCATGAGACCTTAGCTGGGTTCATTTCCCAGCACTATAATTATTAACAATAAAACCATCATAATACATAGCTCAGTAGCACAGTGCCTGCCTGGCAAGCACAACGTCCTCAGTTTCATTCCCAGTACCAAAACTAAAATCATTTAATAATGAAAAGAACTGAAACAAAACATTTAATGGTTTAGGAACCTCTAGTCTAAGGTTTTAACAAGTTAAGGACTTTCTTGGCCACCTTTAAAAGGTCACAGTATAAACCCGACCATGTTTAACTTCTAATTTGCTAGCAGTAAGAACAGGCATGTCTATAGTTTAATTTAAACCAAACCACTGGGCGAGGTGGCGCAGGCCTGTAATCCCAACACTGGGGAGGCTGAGGCAGGAGGATTGTTGTGAGTTCGAGACCAGCCTGAGCTACAAAGTGAGCTTAAAGCCAGCCTGAACTGCACAGTGAGACCCTGTCTCAAAAAAATTAATTAATTAATTAAACCACACCATGTTGGGTGTGGAGGTATATGTCTATAATCCCAGGACTTAAGCCGGGCGTGGTGGCGCAGGCCTGTAATCCCAGCACTCGGGAGGCTGAGGCAGGAGGATTGTTGTGAGTTCGAGACCAGCCTGAGCTACAAAGTGAGCTTAAGGCCAGCCTGAGCTGCATAGTGAGACCCTGTCTCAAAAAAGACAAAAAAAAAAAAAAAAATCCCAGGACTTGAGAGGCTGAGACAGGTAGATCACTCCAGGTTTGAAGCCAGCCTGGGCTACATAGCTGAGTTCAAAACCAG
>PVKA01032893.1:0-13479 GCA_004027165.1 Ctenomys sociabilis | reverse complement strand
AGACTTGCAGTGATCCTGTTTTTCAGCCTCCCAAGCACTGGGATTACAAATGTGTGTCTCCACACCCAGGCTCGTTTGCATCTCAGCGGCCCCGGGTGCAGGGCCAGCAGGGCAGGCCAGGGGAATCAAACCTCTGACTTCTGCATCTGCCTAAGCAGGAGTTTCAGTCTGCTGAGCTATCTGGCCGGCCCTGCATTTCATTTTTTTGATATCTACAAGGAAATGACCCTCAAGACTTGTACAAACTGCATACCACCACATACCTTGTATCATCATCTAACTATATGGCATTTTGTTTTTTGGGGTTGTTTATTGTTTATTTGTTTCTTTAGGTATTGAGGACTGAACCTAGAATTATACTTCACATTGAACAGCCCTTTATTTTTTGTTTCAAGATGGGATCTTGCTAAATCGATCATCCTCCTGCCTCAGTCTCCCAGTGCTAAGATTACAGATGTGAACACACCTGGCTTAAATGGCTGTTTTCATACTAAAGCAAAACACCAGGCAAAAAAACATTTGAAGTTACGCAGTAACAAATTAATTTTTCAACCAGGCTAAATACTCCAAGCTTTTTTCATATTTATTCACTTGAAATATGGATTCATCCCATTTCAACAGTGTCAGTATGGTCAGAAAAAGAATGTTAACTGGCTGGGCATGATGGTACACACCCATAGTCCCTGCATTGGGAGAATGAAGCAGGAGGTCTGCTACAAATACTTTTTTTTTTTTACTTTTCTTTATATTAATTTTCTACCACAAATTCAAAACCAACCTGAGCCACATCATGAGTCCAAGGCCAGCCTGAGTTACAGAGTGAAACCCTGTGTCAAAAAACAAAAAGCTCATCTTTCTTTTGAGACTTATAAATAAAAATGTATGGCTTATAAATAAAAACATGGTACAAAAAAAAAAGCATGGTACAATGATACGATAATATAGCTATTCTTAGTTTGTTAAGAGAAGTTGTGATTTTCTTCTTCACTGTGTGTTAAAGAAAGGGTTCATTTAATAGCCTCTGTTATCTATGAACCTTCAAATACAACAAGCTGTACAGAAAATTTCAGTAGAACCTATAACTTGAGTGTATGCATGCATAACATTCCTTTGACCTGTTGGGCAACAAAAAGGTTTTTGTTTTTGTTCTTTCTACAACTGATAAAAAGTTATACAATCTAAGCAGGGCATGGTGGTTCATGCCTGTAATCTCAGTGCTCAGGAGACTGAGACAGAATGACTGCCGCAAATTGCAGGCCAGCCTGGGCTGTGGCATGAGTTCAGGATCAGCCTAAGCCACACAAAGAGACTATCTTTAAATAAATAAACAAATAAATAAAGCTGCACAATCTGGCCATGCATTGTGTTACATGCCTGTAATCTCAGCACTTAGGAGGCTGAAGCAGAAGGATCACTGTGAGTTTAGGTGAGCCTGAACTAGTGAATCTCTGTTTCAAAAAACAAAAAAACAAAGCTACACAATCCAAAATACAATAGAAAAGCAGGCCGGGATGGCTCAGTAGAATAAGCGCTTTCCTGGCAAGCCCAAGGGCCTGATCAGATTCAATCCTTGGTTCTGCCAAAAAAAAAGAGAGAGAGAGAGAGAGAGAGAAAGTGTAAGTTATCGTCAGTGAACTTTGCACATTATAGTTTTCCTAACTTTTATTTTGAAATACATAGTCAAGAGAAAGCAAAGAATATCTGTATCCTTCCCTTGGATTCATGTCACTAACGACTTTCCACACTGATCCTTGTGTCTTTCTACACACGTGGCCTCTCACACTTTTCAAAACTATTAAAAATAATTTGAAGATATCAAGGATAGCAGACATCAATCCTTCCAGCCTTTATCTTCCAGAAACCGAGTCTACCCTCCTATGTAATCAAAAGATGACACCTGTACTTACACCAGTATTATCAAATATTCAGTATACAATTAAACCTTCCCAATTAAGTCTTTTTTTTTTCAATCCTGAGATTGAACCTAGGTTCAATGCAAAGTAAGGTAAAAGCTCTATCACTGAGCTGTATCTCTGGCCCTTTTAATTTTTTAAGACAGGGTCTTGCTAAATTGGCCAAGCTGACCTCAAACTTGCTATCATCCTGCCTCAGTCTCCCGTCATATCTGGCTACAAGTTTATATTTTTAACCCAGAATCCAATCAAGAATCATGCTTTACACATAGTAGTCATGACTCTTCAGTCTCCTTTAATTTAAAAGGGTGAAGCTGAGCAAATCCAAACTACCAAAACCACAATCATAGCCGGGCGTGGTGGCGCATGCCTGTAATCCCAGCACTCGGGAGGCTGAGGCAGGAGGATTGTTGTGAGTTCGAGACCAGCCTGAGCTACAAAGTGAGCTTAAAGCCAGCCTGAACTGCATAGCGAGACCCTGTCTCAAAAAGACAAAAAAAAAAAAAAAAAAAAAAAAAACCACAATCATGATGGTGAGTAAGGACAGCAAGATACTGCAGCACACTGACTACAGGATGAAGTGTATCCTGAAAGATGGCCAGATCTTCACTGGTATGTGAGGGGGCACAGAGGTTAATTTTCTGGTTTCATTACCTGCAACCTGATCTGAAAATACTTTAAGAAGCCTCTGACCAAAGCCCTCCCAGAAGTCTTCACCAAAAGATAGCAACACAAGAATCTCTACTACTGCCTCTGTGAGGAAACACCAAGTGGCTGTCCCTGTATTCCAGCTCTGTGTCATTCCACAAGAAGACAGAGGTTGAGGTCCTGTAGCTATATGGGGCAATACCTCAATGCCTCACTGTCGGGGGCCCTGGCTAGCATCCTCAATGGCCTCTACAGCTTTATCTTTTACCTGCTTGCCTCCATTCTGCTCTCCCCGCTCCTAATTCTGAAGAAAGAAAGGGGAAGGAAAGGGAAATGGGAAGGGCACACAAATATTTTAAATCACAAAGACCTCTCTTTACAGGAGGCCTGATCAGGGGTCTCTTCATCTATGTCCTATTATGGACATTCCTCTATGGTACAGTACACATCTACTGAAATGAGAGCTCAAGTAACTTTTTAAAATTTTTTTTCTTTTAAGTTATTTAATACAGGGTCATCTACAGGGTCTCACTACACAGATCAGACTCGAAGTGATCCTCCGGTTTTCAGTCTCCCAAGCGGTGGGATTACAGGTGTCCACCACCTGGCCCAGCCTTAAGTGCCATCTCAGCAGTCCTGGGAAGGCCGGCATGGCACAGGCACTTTAGCCCTCTGAGCTCGAGGCAACTTTTTTTTTTTTTTTTTTTTTTAATTTTAGTAGAGGGTCTACTAGGTCTCACTACATAGATCAGACTGGTGGGCTCTCCTGTTTTCAGCCTCCCAAGTGCTGGGATTATAGGTGCGCCACCATGCTCAGTCCTACAGGTAACTTTTTGAGGAGAAAAAAAAAAAACCTGACTGGGAAAATCATTATCAGAAGTTAACTCCATGTAGTTTTACTTAAGATTTTAAGCTGCTGAATTCACTGTTTGTTCAGTAACATTATAAACAATTTCTATCTGAAGAGAGAGCCTGTAACATTCTTCAGAATAAATGAAGTATGAGACACTGTGGAGTCTTTCTTGCCTTAATGCAGTCTGCCCATAGTCATCAGTACAGAATTGCCCCCATTTGGCTCCTGGACAGGAGGCACTGAGAACTGTAATTTCCCTGCATTTACACTTAAGCTGACCAGAGAGGGGTGACCAGGTCTTAAATAAGGAGAGACCTTCCTATTGACATCATAAAAACTGATTCAATAATGTTCCCTACATGCCAGGCAATGTGCCTTATGCCTTTTAAATCTATTATCTCATTTAATTCTTTTTTTTTTTTTTTTTTTAATATATTCTGTACAGCCTCACTATGCAGCTCTGACTCATAGTGATCCTCCTGTTTTCATCCTTCCCAGCACTGGGATTACAGCCATGCACCACCACTCAGCCACCACCCAGTCTCGGTGGCTGACTCAGCATGCCTGAGGGTAGGGCCAGCACAGCATGTAGTACCAGAGATTGGACCGCTCCCTGTGAAGGCGTTAGTCCACTGAGCTATCTCACTGGCCCTTATCTCATGATTATTCCATGATTCTTGCAATAATTATGGAAATGCTACTGTTAAACCTCTGCTAATGAGTAAACTGAGGCTGACAGACATTAAGGCTCTGCCAGACTGGGCTCAGGAAGAAGCAAAAGCAGGATTCAGATGCATGTCTCTTAATTCTTGAGGAAGCCAAACAAGGAAACACATGGCTGTAGTCCCAGCACTTAGAAGGCTGAGGCAGGAGATCTATGAGTTCTTGGCCAGTTTTGGCTTTCTAGTGGAAATCCATCTGGCTCAAAATGATATCTAGTGCAATGTATTAATTTATTGAATCTGTCTTAAGGTGTCTTGAAATTGTCTGATTGATATTTGTACTTCAATAAAATCAAAAATAGGGCCAGGGAGATGGCTCAGTGGAATAAGTGCTTCCCTGGCAAACGTAAGGGCCTGAGTTCAATCCCCGGTTCCACCAAAAAAATAAAAATAAATAAATAGATAAATAAAAATAAAAAATAAATTAAAAAAATAATAAGTGCAAAAAAAAATGATATCTAGTATTGGCAGAGCATACTTTTGCACAGCCCAGTATTGTCAGGTATTAAGGAATCAGTTTCATCTTACCTGGTCACAGTTAACAGTCTTTCCCATATAATAATAATAATAATAATAATAATAATAATAATAACAACAACAACAATAATAAACTCAAGCTATTTTTTCTAGGGTACTCCTTGTGAAAAACAGGTTATTTAGACTTCAATTGTGGGCTTATTGGTATAAATGTCCCTTCCTATGGTAATTCACAATCCTTTTCTTACCAAAAAAACTATCTTACAGTGAAATACTTATGTTGAATTGAGAAATAAATATTGTACTCGTTATAATTATAAGGGGGGAAAAAAAGAATCCTGTGACCTTCTTAGGTCCAAAGAACTCCAAACAAGCTGAAAGTGGTGTGAGTTCTTGGTCTCCTGTTGTGGCAAGAGGAAAACCTAGACCCAATGACAGTAGAACTTCTTCCCAAAGATGGGAGAAGACTGAGTCTCAGCTTTGTGTGATTATTTATTTGCACACTGTGATTATTTATCTGCACTGGGATAACCCAAGTGCCACTTGCTAGAGCTGCTGAGGACCCAGGAATTGGAAAACTGGAGCTGCTACTCCCATGCCACAGGCTCATGATGGACTTGTTAGGCCAGAACGTGCAGTTGGTAGGCCATCCCAACAGGTGATGACCTCACAAGGAGAGGCACTGCTGCAGCTTTGCTGCCACAGTCAGTATCACAATGGTCCCAATCCAATACTCACCCAACCATGGGGATGCCCCCCACCTACAAGCCCAGACACACACCCTCTATACATGAAGGGTCCTCCTCCTGACATGCAGCTACCTATGAGTAACCTAATGGGGATACACCCCCTAGATAAGGGACTCTAAAGGACATGCCTCCTCTAGGGATACAGCCCTATTTCCCTAGTGTGTAACGTCTTCTTTAACCTTGACCACAGGTTATGGAAGCAGCTCCACAGAAATACAGGCCGTGTTACCACAAGCCTGTTTATTATGCTGTGGTTTGTTGAGTTTTTGTTTTTTTATAGAACTATCTAGTTTCCTTTATAGGGTCTTGCTGAGGCCCTTCCCCCAGGAATGTGGCTGCAAGGCCCTGGGCTCATCTTGGCCCTCCTCTGTTCCTTGCCTATCTCCTATAAAGCCTATAAAAGTGGTTTATAATAAACTCTTTTAAGAGACTATAAATTCACATCATGGATCCACTTTAGAAAACCTTTATCAGCCGGGCATGGTGGCACATGCCTGTAATCCCAGCACTCGGGAGGCTGAGGCAGGAGGATTGTTGTGAGTTCGAGACCAGCCTGAGCTACAAAGTGAGCTTAAGGCCAGCCTGAACTGCATAGTGAGACCCTGTCTCAAAAAGACAAAAAAAAAAAAAAAAAAAAAGAAAACCTTTATCAGTGCCTCACAGAAACAAGAGGGCTGCCTTGAAAAATCTAGTCCTAATTTTAGTGCTTCTCTGTACAATACTACATACTTGCATCTCATCCACAACCTCACATACAAAGAGACTTACAAAATAAATCTATAATTAGGCATTTCCTCTTATCAAACTTGAAGAACAGTTTGTTGTAATAAATGTTCATCATTCTGTTAGTCAAAAAATAAAAATAGGGCTGGGGAAATGGCTCAGTAGAATAAGTGCTTGCCTGGCAAGTGCAAGGGCCTGAGTTCAATCCCTGGTTCCACAAAAACAAAAAAAAAAGAAAGAAAGAAAGAAAAAAGAAACACATAAACATATTGAGCTGGGCGTGGTGGCGCATGCCTGTAATCCCAACACTCGGGAGGCTGAGGCAGGAGGATTGTTGTGAGTTCGAGACCAGCCCGAGCTACAAAGTGAGCTTAAGGCCAGCCTGAACTGCATAGTGAGACCCTGTCTCAAAAAGACAAAAAAATAAAATAAAATAAATAAAAATAAAAATAAAAATAAAAACAGGGTGGGGAGATAGCTCCGCGGTCTAGGCGCCTGCCTGGCAAGTGAAGGACCCAAGTTTGAGCCCTGGTGTGACCATGCCATGCCAGCCCCAAGCAGAGCTGGCCAATGAAACCAGGTGCACATCTGTAATCCCAGCACTGGGGAGGCTGAGACAGGAGGATCACTATGAGTCTGAATTGCATAGTGAGACCCTGTACCAAATAAATAAATAAATGATTTTTTAAAAAAAATAAAATCAGAGCCGCATGTGACAGCACATGCCTGTAATCCCAGCACTCAGGAGGCTGGGTAAGGAGGACTGTTACAAGTTCAAGACAAGTTTGAGCTACAAAGTGAGTTCAAGGTCAGCCTGAACTGACCTTTTTGAGAACCCATTCAGGCTGACCTTGAGATGAGCAAGACCATCTCAAAAAAAAAGTTTAAAAGTTAAAAAAAAAAAAAGAAAAACAATAAAAACAGGCACTCCTGGTGGTACACACCTGCAATTCCAAAACTTTGGGGGCAGGATTATTACTGGGAGTTTAAGGCCTGCCTGGGATACAAACTGAGATCTAGGCCAGCCTGAGCTGCATAGTAAATCCTTGTCTTAAAAAGACAAAATACCCAGAACTACACACACATACAAAAAAAGCCAAAATAAATAAACAATTAAAAGGGTGCAAGTGGTTGTACTGTAGAATGCCCTGCAATCTGAGTCTCATTATTAGATTTTGGCAAGGATACTACCCAGATGATAATGTTCCTCCCAGTGCATCCCATCAAGGTAATCTGTCACACTACTGGAGAGTTTGAGTTGGAACAACTGGTTTAGGTGGGGGCTGCCAGACCACCTGTGGAATGCTAATTCAGACTAAGTATTCTAGTCTCTGTCCCAAATTTTTACACAATACTTAACTATTAATGATGTTTAACTGAATCAGTTATCACATTGATGGCTGCAAAATGATTCTCAACAATCTTTCACTCCTACTTTAACTGATAATTGTCTACAAGAAGTCCCACGGATCTCTTTTAGAGCACCATGACTAATATTTACTTACTCATTGTAGCCCATGTACTTTTCAAACTCAATGTATCTATTGTCATTATCCTTTTGAATTTTGGTTCTCTTTGTTTTCTTGTTTTAATGTCTTTTTGTACAGGGTCTCACTATGCAGCTCAGCCTCGCAGTGATCCTGTTTTCAGCCTCCCCAATGCTGGGATCACAGGCATGTGCCCCCATGCCTGGACTATCGCAGCTCAGCACACTGAGGGTCAGTGCCAGCATGGCACATGGTCTGGGAACTGAACCCTGTCCCTCTGCATGCCTAAGCAGGAGCTTATTCCGCTGAGCTAACTCACCGGGCCTACTGTATTGGTCTTGGTGGGATCATTTGTTGTCTTCTGGAGACGGTGACTTGCCATTTAGTTCAGGCTGGCCTCAAACTTGCAGCAAACCTCCTGCCTCAGCCTCCTGAGTCCTTGGATTACAGGAATGAGCCACCACGACCAATCTAGTTTTGATGTTTTTTAGATAGTACCTCACTATGTAGCTCAGGCTAGTCACAAACTGGAGATCCTCTTGCCTTAGTCTCCCAAGTGCTGAGATAACAGGTATTCTTTGCTTAATGACCTACCTGGTTAATCAATGCCTGGCTGTGGCACCCACCACTCATATTTACAATGTCTGGGTTTTTTGGTACAGTTCTATACATCTTGTTGATAAAGCCTCCTATCTTTTCTTTTTGAACAGTATACCTCATTTATACAGTGCTATAACTTTTGTTGGTTGTGCTGTCTAGTACGATACTATAGTTTTATGTTGTTATATACTACAGTACTGCATGTAAGAATTATGCAAATTACAGTCACCAAGTTAAGAGTTTCCTTTAATCATTTCTTTGTTCTGAATAATGTATATACTATATATAATTCCTTTCATTTAGAGAGGCCAATCCATTTAATGACCTAGTTGTTAACTAAAGAATGCCTGGAGCCTATTGTATTTTAGGCACACTCACTAACCATGTTGTACAAATAAACACCACATTCATGAAAAAACAATTGTCTTCAAAGTACATATTATTGGTGGAATATAGCTCAATGTCACAGCACCTGCCTAGCAAACACAAGGTCCTGAGTTTGAGTCCCAGTATCAAAAAAAACCCTAAAAGTATTTATTATTTCTATAATGTCTGATACTGGAGAAAAATAAGCTACCTGACATTTTTTAGATAGTAAGACAAAAAAAAAAAAAAAAAAAAACAAAAAAAAAAAACAGCCTCATGTAAGGTTTGCCTCACTATCCAAAAGTTTTGATATAGAAGGGAGTGATTTGGAGCATTATGTTGAAACCTGTTGATCACATACGATACAGGCAGGGTAGCTATGCGAAAAAGCCAGAAAATTTTATTAGTGCATTCTTTATTCGAACTACTCCAGTAGTTCCTCAGGTGGCAATAAAACTAATTAATTTGGAGTTGAATACATTCTCAGATATAAATAAGTAAACTCTAGCAGTGATGTACCTTTGAAACTTTTTTTCCTTTTTTTTGAGATAGGGTCTCACTATGTAATACAGGCTAGCCTTGAACTCATGGTTATGAAACCTTTTGATATGTAGAAATGTGACATTGGGGCCAGAGAGACAGTTCAGTGATCTAAGCACCTTTTTAGGCAAGCTTAGGCAAGCGTGCAGGTACTGCAGTTCAGTCCCAGGCACAACATGCCACACCAGCCACAGGACAAAGGGAGAGAGGAAGGGAGGTGGGGGGGGAGAAAGAGAGAGACCCCTCATACAAACAAGTGCATATATATATACTCATGAGTTTCATACATACTTCCAAACCACATGAAACAATTGAAAAATTAAGTAACACTGTTATTCTTGGCTCTGTGATTGTTTTATGCGTTTAATTTTTTTCTTATTCCTAGCTAATAAGCTCCTTTACTGCACACTGTATTTTATGTCTTTCTATCCTCCAAGGAACCTACTGCAGAGGTGGAACAGAGCAATGACTTCAATAATACCAGTTTCACTGTCAAGGATGTTTGTCATTTCCAGTGATTTTTACAGTCAAGCAGGTTCATGGTTCTGTGATACCTTGTTAGTAGTATTTTAGGGTCATTGGTCCCTTGTGATGATTTGCAAAAGCTCCTTAATTAATGAGCCTAAATTGCACATTCAAAATACAGCTTCCAGCAATACCAACTGTGTGATCAATGTAACCTTGAAGAATTCATGAAGGCTGCTAATGTGCCAGGAAAGGGCATGTGAGGAAATATAGGAATAGATGCTTTATTGATTTACTAAAGATAACTGGATTGCATCTGTTCTGCAATCATGATTATTGATGTGCACTTTGCATATCACTGCTATAAATATCCTCGAATTTCTCAGCTGGACATACTGGCACAACCCTGTAATCCCAGTACTTGGGAGGCTGAGATAGTAAAGCGAGGCCATAAGTTCAGGGCCAGCCTGAGCTATATATATAGTGAGTTCAAGGGCTGGGGAGATGGCTCAGTGAAATAAGTGCTTCCCTGGCAAGCGCAGGGCCCAGAGTTCCATCCCTGGTTCTGTCAAAGAAAAAAAAAAAAAAAAGAGTGAGTTCAAGGCCAGCCTGAACTACATAGCAAGACCCTGCCTCAAAAAGCAAATCCTGGATTTTCTGGATAATTTTAATCTCGGACATATGAGTAATCAATATTACCTGAACCCAGCTGATGTGATGATTTATTGACAGCTGCTGTATTTTACTTTAAAGGTTACTAGAGACCATGCAGGAGAACTTTTTTTTTTTTTAAATTTTTATTTATTTGTCTTTTTGAGGCAGGGTCTCACTATGCAGTTCAGGCTGGCTTAAGCTCACTTTGTAGCTCAGGCTGATCTCGAACTCACAAGAATCCTCCTGCCTCAGCCTCCTGAGTGCTGGGATTACAGGCCTGCACCACCCCGCGTGGCTTAGGAGAAATATTGCAAGTTCGAGACCAGCCTGGGCTACAAAGCGAGCTCAAAGCCAGCCTGAACTGCATAGCAGAGACTCTGTCCCCCCCAAAAAAGACAAAAGACAGGTTCTCTCTAAAGTGCCCGGGTAGGACTCAGACCTGTGATTCTCCTGCCTCAGCTTCCCAGAGTGCTGGGATTACAGCAGAACACCAGCATATCATGCTTTTTTCCATATTTTCTATTATAGACAATGCTGTACAGGTACAACCTCAAGATGAATTATAGAGATGCAATTTTTAAATCAAAGGAAAAGTACATACACAAATACTGCCAAATTTGCTCTTTACCAGCAATATAAAACAGTGCTTAGGCTGGGCATGGTGGAACACACCTGTAATCCCAGTGCTGAGGAGGCTGAGACAGAAGAATCACTACGAGTCCAAGCTGCATAGTGAGACCCCATACCAAATATATGAATAAATTAATTTATTAATTAAAAAATTTTGGCAGCTAGGGAGATAGCTCAGTAGGATAAGTGCTTGCCTGGCAAGTGCAAGGGCCCGAGTTTGAGCCCCAGTACCATAAATAAAAAAAGTCCTGAGGTTCCTCCATGGACAGAATCGTAAGGACTAAGGTCAAAACCATAGACTCTATGCTGGACAACAACCTTTGCTCAGCAGTCCAGCAGCTCAGTTTTCTAATCATTCTCAATGCTAACATGTTCTCTACTATTTTCTCATTGTTGAAGGGTTTTTTTGTTATTGTGTATTTTTAGACTAAGATATCCCCGGCTGGCCTCAAATTTAAAATCTTTCACTTTTAACTTCTCCACTCTTGGGATTATAGGCACTGTCTGCCACACTTGTCTAGAATGAAGTTTTCTTATTTTTAAGGTAAATAGGTTGCTTTGCTGGTTGGTTAGTTGGTTGGTAGGTTGGTTGGTTGGTTGGTTGGTTGGTTCATTTTGAGACAGCCTCACTATGTAGTTTAGGCTGGCCTCAAACCAGTGGCAATCCTCCTGCCTCAGTTTCCCAAATGCTGGGATTGGCCGGCGAGATAGCTCAGTGGTCTAAAGTGCCTGAGCTGGCCAAAAGAAAATAATCTGTTCCAAATGCTGGGATTACAGGCATGCACCACCACACTAACCTACTATAAATCTTTTTTATTTTTATTTTTTTTTTTTTTTTTTTGTGGAACTGGGATTGAACTCAGGCCCTTGCACTTGCCAGGGAAGTGCTTATTCCACTGAGCCATCTCCCTGGCCCCCCTACTATAAATCTTTAGGGCCTTTTTTCTCCAGTACTGGAAACTGAACCCAAAACCTTCTGCTCTGAGCTACAGCCTCAGCTCTTTTTACATAGCTCATTTTGAGACAAGGTTTTGTTTTGTTTTGTTTTGTTTTTGTCTTTTTGAGACAGGGTCCCACCATGCAGTTCAGGCTGGCCTTAAACTCATTTTGTAACTTGAGTCTCCAACTCACAACAATCCTCCTGCCTCAGCCTCCCGAGTGCTGGGATTACAGGCCTGTGCTACCACGCCCGGCTGAGACAAGGTCTTGCTAAATCACTAAACTACCCATACCTCTTGCCTCAGCCTCTAAGAAAAACAGAGTACAAGTTACAAGCATGAGCTACCATGGGCAGCTCAATTTTTTTTTTTTTTTTTAATTTCTACACGCCGGGCATGGTGGCGCATGCCTGTAATCCCAGCACTTGGGAGGCTGAGGCAGGAGGATTGTTGTGAGTTCAAGACCAGCTTGAGCTACAAAGTGAGCCTAAGGCCATCCTGAACTGCATAGTGAGACCCTGTCTCAAAAAGACATAAAAAAAAAAAAAAAAAATTCTACAGACTATGCTAATTTTACTAGATTCTCTTTTGCATTGTTTGAAATATATGATATGTCCAAAAGGTACTACTTTGCAAAATAATTAAAACGAGCAATAAAAAATTTAGCTTATACCTTAAATGAAACCAATCTCATTTCCAATAGACCCTCCTATATATTCATCTACCCAACATAGTCATAGGTAGAACTAAAATTATATTTAATATTTAGTGTGTATATGTGTCTTACTGGGGACGGAAACCACAGCCTTCACAATTACTTTTTTTTTTTTTTTTGTGGCTGGCTCAGCCTACCCTGTGGGCAGGGCTGGTATAGCACACGGGGCTGGCATAGCAGGCGGTGCCAGGGATCCAACTGAAATCCTGTGGGCTTGCCTAGACTTGCCTAAGCAAGATCTTTAGACCACTCTACTATCTTGCCAGCCCCTCATAGGGTCTCACTAAGCTGCTGAATTACCCAGACTGAAGTAGAACTTTTGATCCTCCTGCCTCAGCCTCCTGGAGTGCTGAGATTACAGGTGTGCTAACATTTTTTCATATACATAATTTTTACACAGTTGTAATTAAGTTATACCTGCAATCAATTCAGTAGACCATTCTATTCACTCGCAAGTGCTAGTCTAAGTTTGGAGCCTGTGTAATTAACATTTTTAAGAGCACTACAAAAATCTTAAATGGGTGCCCAAACCTCTCTGAAATTTCAATTATAAATTATACACTAGCCGGGCGTGGTGGCGCAGGCCTGTAATCCCAGCACTCGGGAGGCGGAGGCAGGAGGATTGTTGTGAGTTCGAGACCAGCCTAAGCTACAGTGAGCTTAAGGCCAGCCTGAACTGCATAGTGAGACCCTGTCTCAAAAAAAAAAAATAAATAAATAAATAAATTACACACTATTTTCAGAATTTAAATAAAATAAACATTTGGAAGGGAAGAAACCCATAACTTTGGTGCCCTTTGTTTTTTTTTGAAGGTTTCAATTGTACTTTATTTCTTCAATAGGCCATATTTTAATGGATACACAGCACTTTCACTTGGCATCAATTATGATTTCATTTAAAAATAATTTAGCTGTATCATATCGGCTGTCATGGTTACTGATCTCTCCATTCCTTGGGGGTGACTCTGCCAACAGGGGAAAGGTTCCATTCTATTCCAA